>CABHPH010148080.1:0-45144 GCA_902168325.1 Peromyscus nudipes | reverse complement strand
GTGCACCTGGCTCCCGTGTGCGGACAGGTTGCACAGCCACACTCCTGGGTGTGCACCTGGCTCCCGTGTGCGGACAGGTTGCACAGCCACACTCCTGGGTGTGCACCTGGCTCCCGTGTGTGGACAGGTTGCTAAACCTATGTTCACTTCCAGTCTTCTCCCTGGTAAAGTGAACCAGGGCTCCTTCAACTGTGAACCCAATTGAACCTTCAAACTGTGAGCCCAAATAAGCCCTTCCTTAAGTTGTTTTTGTGATGCGCAAAGCCAGGTGGCACAGCTGGGGCAGCAGGCGGTACCTGGCAGGTGCTAATCTCCAGCTGTTTTCATCACTGCTGGGCAGACCCATGTCTCCTGGAAGGTTGTTGTTAGGTCGGTGGACAGCAGACTTCTCCTGGAGTCATTTCCAGTCACAAATGCCAGCATTGGGTGTGAGTTCTACTGTGTGCTGGGCTCTGCTGGGCATTGGGAGAGTGAGCACGTCCCAGTGGCAGTCTCAGGGCTTGGAGGAGGCCAACAGCACCCTGCTTGGTGTCAGGCTCTTGGTACCCCTCTCTGAGGCGCTGACTTCCTGTAGACTGAAGTGTCTTACAGTTCCTGCCCCTTCTGCCAGCCCTCCTCAGTGCTGATACCCACAGAGGTGTGTCATGCCCACGGCCTATGAGGTGTTCTCACACTTGGCACAGCCCTGTGATGGCCATGCTTCTTCCTGAGATCTTTATGACAGTGCAGTGCTCGCCCTGGCCCCAGGCCTGAGTCTCAGCTCTAGACCGGGAAGGCCTAGACAAGTCACTTCTACCTCCTTATTGGCCCTTTGTCAGTGAGGCACAGATCCCAGCATCTGCCCACAGGTTCCATAGAAGTTAGAGGCTTACCCCGATGTCCTCACACCCTCCAAGCTGCTGGGGCACTGGCTCCTTTCACTTCCAAGTTGAGAGGCCCTTGTTCTGTGGGGAGCTGTCTTGGTCAGAGTTTCTGTTGCTGTGGTAAACATCGTGACCAAAACAACTTCAGAGGAAAGAGTTTGTGTAGTTCACCATGAAGAAAAGTCAGGGAAGGAACTGAAGTGGAGACCATGGAGGAATGCTGCTTCCTGGCTTGTTTTTGCTTGTCCGTCCTGCATTCTTACACACCCCAGGTCCTCCTGCCTCGGGGTGGCACTGCCCGAAGTGGACTGGGCCCTCCCACATCGACCACTAATTAAGACTGCACCACAGGCTGGCCACAGCCCAACCTGGTGGAGGTGTTCTCATAACTGACATCCCTCTTCCCAAGACTCCAGCTGTGTCCAGACACAAAACTAGCTAGCACAGGCGTGACAGGGTTGGGTGGGCACAGGGATCGCCACACCTGATACATGGAAGGAGCGTAAACTGTCTTTGCCATGTGTACCCTAGATTCTTATTTACTGTCCACAGCCACACTCCCAGCTGCCATTGTCCTCTCTGCCCCTGCGGCCGCCCGAGCCTGGGCTCCAGTCCCTCACCCTCAGAGTCCCCCTGACTGCATTGGGAGGGGTGTCATCTGCCCCCCCTTCACCTCCAGGCTCCCAGGACTCCTGGTCTCATGAGCTTTGCCTGATTAACCTTCCGTTTCCTCCCAGTCCTGTAGCGTGTGGCCCTCTTGGACCTGAGGAACATTTGCTGTCTTAGCAAAGTTAAATCTTTATTTTCATTTGCTGACTGAATAGCCAGCATGTGACCTTTGAGGTACACAAGATGAGCATTACAGAAATGACTGAAAAGTGAAGGGTTCTCACAAACACCTGAAAACAAAACAGGACTCACTATTCACTCACTAGGCCCCCCCACAGGACTCTCACTATTCACACTGCCCCCCCCACAGGACTCTCACTATTCACACTGCCCCCCCACAGGACTCTCACTATTCACACTGCCCCCCAAGGGACTCTCACTATTCACACTGCCCCCACAGGACTCTCACTATTCACACTGCCCCTCCACAGGACTCTCACTATTCACACTGCCCCTCCACAGGACTCTCACTATTCACACTGCCCCCCATAGGACTCTCACTATTCACACTGCCCCCCTACATACACAGCTGCCTCTTTGCTCCAGCTTAAATGGCATAGGATTTATGCCTGCCTATTCTAAGAATGAAAAAAAGCCGGTATTTTGGGGTGCTGCAGTTTGGGACCTCTGAGAGCAAATGTACCTAAAAAGAAGCACCATGGGAGCTGGGAGAGGTTCTGAAGAAAGAGCTAGGCGGTAGACAGCACAGTTGACAGCAGCAAATCAAATGTATTCTGTGCAGGAGGCTTCGGGCCTCATCTGTGTCTGAAACATCCCAGTGATTGCCACGCCTCAGCCTCTCCTAATAAGACTTGATGGATCTTAGATGATCCTCGTTCCTTATAGGAAATCATGTAACATCACCAGCAGTTAGGCATGGAGCCCAAGGGGACAGGCTTGTCCCCGGGTGGCCTTAAATATGGAAACACACTGAATTTTAAAGCCTGCATTTTTCATCTTACCAAGGTCAAAATGATAAGCAATTTAAATTACATGTACGGGGCGGGGGAAGTACCTGAAGTTAAATGCGATCCAGGTGTTTATCTGTAAGAAGCTGCTGGGTCGCCTCAGGGCTGGAAACGGGCTTGCATAGGGCATTTGTTCGCCAAGTTTTCTGTTCCGATTTTGATGACATTTTTAGGCTTTTTCATTTCTGCACACCCAATAATGAGATAAACAAAGTGCAGACTACGGAACAATGCTAGTTAAACATTTATACAGTCTATCCTGTCATTCCTTGAAACTATTAAAATGTAATGTTCTTATACGAAATCATTATAAATTTATAAGCAGTCTGATGGTTGGTGAGGTGCCGTCCTGTGGCCCGTGGCTGACTGTTCTGGATTCGGGCAGCAGCTGCTCTCAGAGTCATGGTTCTGAGGTGATTAGATCCCATGATGCCCTGGGAGATGCTGCCGCCTTCTCATTTGCATGAAACACTCAGCTGATTATGCGTTTGGGTTTGAGACCTTCTGAAATGCTTCCCAAACAACCATCTTGACAGCTCTCTTCCGGAAGGAAGGTGACTAGGAAGACTGCCCTGAAGACTTCCTACCTTAAAATCTCTATTAAGAATGTATCCAGAAAGAGGGGATCACCTAGTTCCTGGGACTGGGTGTCTCTCCTCAGGTCCACTGTCACGGCAGTGACATGGAAGTGGGGGGAGGGGAGCCTTTCTAACATGGAAGGGGTCTCTAGCAACAGTGTGGCTATAATTTCTGTAGGACTGCCCAAACTTGACAGGGAGTTCGAGGCTTTCTCTTCTTGTGTGAACAGTAAATACTGTGGCCAGTGCGGGTCATTGGAACCCTAGGATGAAGGATGGGCATTGCATGTGTCCTTGGCAGGCAGCATAGGAGTTCTGTAGCTACAGTGAGGGTTGTACCATTTTGGGAGGAGGGCAATCAATAGTTCCTGAGACCAGGTGGTCACCATGAAGCAAGTCAGAGGACAGGGACAGCCAAGGCCAGTGTCCTAGGCTCTGCCCTTTCCAGCCCCTTTTTATCTCATTCTTAAAAGGGCCAGCGACTCAGAAAGCCAAGGAAAACAAGATCAGAAATAACAGGCATAAAATGACGTGCTGCCCTCCGTGATGGAGAAAGACAGAAAAGCTAGGATCCTGCGAGGCTCTGCCTTCAGCTTGCTTTATCATCAGTTGAGTATGAGGATGCTAAACTTGATGAATAGTGAGTGTGCATAAAATATGGGCATGAGTTGTGTTTGTGAAGAAATGGCTTTCACAGACCTCATTTATCATAATGTAGTATTAAATGATGAAATATATACCACAAGCATGGAAAATACACCCATGATATAGCCTGGAGAATTTATGTCCATATCAATAATGGCAAGATGGACAAACTGATCTACATCTGATTTTTCAGAAAGGTTGTGCAGCCTTGGGAGTGGTGCTGTGGGGATATTTCTTTTTCTTTTATAGGAAAAAGAAGTACATAAAGAAAAATTATGCTATTTCATTCAAAGTTGGAATGTGGTGCCTTGGGCCCTGAATTCCACAGAGAGACTCCTCCAGAGAGAAACCTGTGTGTTTTATATGTGTTCCCTGACCTCCAAGGGGAAATGAGGTTCTGTGTGCACCTGCTGAACAGCCTGTGGGTGGGAAAGGCTGCTTTAGCATCTCTTGGGCTGACTTTGCCTTTCCTAGAGCCCAGTTTTACAGCAGGTAGAGGTGCCCACAGGTTTCCATGTGCTGACTTCATGCTTTGGGAGTCAAAACTGGTGCCGCTGGCTGCTTTCCATGTGGACCCATGTGAGCAGCTGGTGGCAAAGAGATACATTCCATGCTGCCAAGGACAGGCTGAAGGGAACGTGAGTTCAAGATGTCCCAACTAAAGGGACCTGGATATCAACTCTCAGGAGCCAACCTAGATAGTCAGGTCTCTTTAAGAATGTCCCCAGAGCAGGGTAAGGGGACATAATGCCCTCCAGCAGGTTCCTGCGCCCCTCCCTGGGCCAGTACTGAATGGGGGACTGGCCTGTGGGAGGTGCATTGGTATGAGCGGGGGGATGGCTGGGTTTCTGGTGACACTGAGTGTGGCCTGTGTGGTGCTGTGGTGTTCCAGATGTGCTCAAAGACGGACCGACCTGACATTCCTGTCACCTGTTGGCCTGTGCGTTAGACTCGATCCCACTCAGACCTCAGTTCCACGAGGCACTTTGGCACCTTGGACATCTTGGAGAGATCTGGTTCTGTGCGGGCAGAGACGATCTCGGCTTGCCTGGAGTCTCTGAGCTTTCTGCATCTCCTGGAAGCTGAGAACTGGGGGACTCTGACTCTTTGTAGTGAGATTTAGCTGGACCCTGATTCTTGATTCCTCCCTGGTTCAGATGGTGCCGAATCCAATAGACACACAGGCTCACATGTAGGGGCTCCAGGTTGTAGGAAACTAACAAGGCTCACAGGAGTCTTTCTTGTTTGTTTTGTTTTGTTTTGTTTTTCAAGACAGGGTTTCTCTGTGTAGACCTAGCTGTCCTGGAACTCACTCTGTAGACCAGGCTGGCCTTGAATTCACAGAGATCCACCTCCTCTGCCTCCCAGAGTGCTGGGATCAAGGGCGTGAGCCACCACAGCCTGGCTGCTCAAAGGAGTCTTAGCTCCTGCCTCTGCCTGAGTGAAGCCTAGTGTGCGTGTTCCCTTAAACATAGCTCCTGGTGTCCAAAAGAGAGAGACAAACTTTGGTGGCAGAAGGACTTAGTTGTTGGGTCCTCTCTAATTCACTCACTCTGACTCTGCTTTGTAAAGCAAGATCACCATATGAACGTTCTGGAGTCTCTTTGAGAAATAATAGTAAAGCCCTTGTCCAAGTTCTGTTGCTGCGTAGGTGCTGAAACTGGCAGCCATTAGCCTGTTGTCTGTGTCCCCTCATGCAGGGACCCAGGTGACTATGTCTGTGTGACAGCACCACCCTGTCACATTGGACACTTGCCTTATGCCATCTCATGGTCCGTTTGCTTTTCACATGATGTCATAACATTTTAGTACCTTATACTCTTGCATCGAAGTTCTTCCTCCTGCTGCTGTATAAAATACTGACAGGAACCACTTAAGGAAGAAATTGTTATTTCAGCTCACAGTCCAAGACTCAGTTCCTGACGGCGGGGAAGCCAGCCGGGCACAGCCAGCCAGGCACAGCCGGGCACAGAGCATCTGCAGACGGGAAGCAGAGAGTGATGAATAACTGTGCCCAGCTGGCTTTCTCCCTCTTACCCAGGCCAGGATCTCTGTCTAGGGAATGGTGCCACTCACGATGGGCCTGTCTCCCACCTCAACTAGCCTAGTCAGCGTTACCCTCCACCTAGGGGTGATTCTAGATCTCATCAAGTTGACAGTTAACAATCACATCATGCAAGTCGCTGGCACTGATGTCTCTCTTAAGAAGAACAGTGCAGGAAGGGTTCCCTGGGAGTACCTGCCCTTCAGGACCCCAAAGTGGATGGCACAGTGCAAGGTGAAAACTGACCCTTAGCTCTGGAGACAATGAAACGAGCATCTTAGAGAAAGTCATGCTGAGATGAAGTGTGCAGGTGTAAAGGGACCTGGGACCACCATCAGCTGCAGCACTGAGGCAGGACATGCACACACGGACAGAGTGTGGCGTGTAGGTAGAATGGGAGGAAGGAATGAAGTGGGCAGGGTCAGGCAGAGCCTGCCCTAGGAGGCCTGGGCACATCGCAAGTATTGAAAGCTGGGGACAAAGGGCCCTTCTAGACGTGTTTGCCTGGGTGTGGGCTGTGTGGTTCTGCAAGGGTTCTAAACTGGGAACATTCAAAACAGGAATTCCTTATTTTATAGTTTTTCCAAAAATGAAAAGGCATTTTGCATACTAAAGCAGTACATGCATGTGCAGTCTAGCTCACACAGGCATGGCCGAGACTGAGTTGATTAGGGGGTAAACTTTGAAGCTGTGGGCCAGAGCCTTTGAACTCAGCTGGGGACACGATGATGTTGCTTTTCTTTGGTGCCTGTTCTATTTAGAAAAAGGTATAAATCTTGTGAATCATTTTTTTTCTCTCTCTCTCTCTCAACTCCTTTCCTCTGTCTGAAGTGGGGTATTCCAGTTACCACGTTCTGTAATTGGCATTCTTTGAAGATAAATCCTGGGTAATAACTCATGTGTTATTTTTAAATCATTAGAGAAGTTTGAGACTCCTCAGAAGAAGCGGAGCCCCTGTGCCCTCCCACCCCCCACCTCCAGTCCAAGCGAGTGCATACCCTCTTCTCATGCTAGGTTCAGTGTCCCTGCAATACCTGGGGAATGATTCCTCAAATGAATTTTAAATTTATTTAATTTTGTTACTTTTTTCTTTTGTCTTTCTTTTTTTTTCTTTTTTTTTTTTACAAAACCAACTAAATCTGTTTACCATCATCTTTTGTCAATTATATTATTTTACATTTGCTTCTGGCAGCACAAAAACAATAACCCTTCCCTCCTTGTGTAGTTATTATAAACAGTAGTTCATGGCAAAAGTGACATAATCCAGAAATTTTCGAATAACAAACCAATCCCCCAAGTAGCAGGAATCTTCTCCCATCTCTGGCCTTGCCCCACTCCCCAGTCTCTGCCTTCCACATCACACTTGTCCTGACTCAACTCTGGCTTCCAGGAAGTCTAGCGTGCGCCTTGGTAGGAGGGCTGAGCCAGGGTTTACTCTCTTAAGGTTTGCAGAGAATGAAGAATAAAAATTTCCATGCTCCTAAAGGATATGGCTAATATTCTCAGAGAAGAAATCCACTGTTACCTGCGACAGAAATGTGAGAAGACAAAGGTGAATGAATGAATAGTGAGTGAATGGACATAAAGTTTAACCCCCGTGTCCTAGCTTGTATCCAGATGTGAGCAGTGAGTTGTAGGAAAAGTGAGAAAGGAACATATAGTCCCAGGGAGCCAGGAGCTCGGCCACCAAGATGAGGCAGCCAGAGTTCACTTCATAGCCCCAGAAAGTAGCTCATCAGTGTCCCCCACCCTCAGAAGGACATGGAGGCTTCAAAGTCCTCCCTGTGCTTGCAAGGGGAGCACTTTAGCAGCTGAGCCACCTCCGCAGACCCTGGAGTACATTCTCGAGGTGCATTTAGTGATTTGTGTTTCTTCTCTGAAAGGTAATACCATCCACACAAGAACACAGAATGTGGGCTGGGGTCTCTGGAGACACTTGACTGTATCTGCCTCCCATGTCACCCTCAAGCCCACACTGCTCACTGATTCCTTTGTCACAGAACCTATAGTGGCCAGCTATTGGTACGCCACGCCTCATCAGGAGAGTGCATCTAGCAGTTCCAGCTGATCTAACCACAGCTTCTTAAGTGGGGCTCAGTTTGCATAACTGAATATGGGGGCGGGTCACGAAAACTTGCTGACAGTACAAGTTTTCTAAGACAACAATTAATTCAAAATCTAATGCCTTGGGAATTATCAGTGCTCCTGGAAGTGTTCATGTGTGTTGCATTATATGACTTCACTGCAGCCTTGACTTTGACTACACACACACACACACACACACACACACAGGAGCGTGCTCACCAATACAGGCTTACAACACAACACACACCACCAGGGCTTGCTCCTGGAATGCCTCCCCTCCGGTTGGCAACTTCTCTGCACTATGACCTGCGTGCTTTTCTAGAGACAAGAGACACAAGGTTTCCTACACTGTTAAACCTAAAAATTATGAGGAGAAAGACCAAATCCACGATTGTCTAATTAAAGTAAGCTTTATTTTAGAGGTGCACCCAGGACTAGTCAGCTGGCTCTCTCACTCTAAATCTACTGGGATTTTTGAGAGCAGCTGTGGATGTGAAGAAGACCAGGTTTTTATATCTCAGGGGTAGGAGGTTTCCAAATGGGGGGTTTGGTGGGCAAAATAGGCAGGGTTACAGGAGCAGAACATAGCATAACAAGTTAGTCATAACGACCCCTGAAACAAAGACAGGGTTGCAAGGTGATTGTAACAACAGGTGGTCATAACAAGGTAGCCAGAATAACCCTCTGAAACAAAAGTAGGCTTGCAAGATGGTGGTTAATTTTTTGAAGCAAAGCCATGGCCACTTCCTGGAACAGAACAGAACCATTTGTAGTTAAGACTACAGGTGGGGCAAAGCCCAATCCTCGAGAGACAGAGGTTTAATCATAAACAGGAATAGACCTAGTTTGTCTTTGCTATAGGGTAGCTTTTCCCACGATGGAGGCAGGCTGGTTTTTCAATACAGACACATGGGCTCAGTTTTAGAAAACAGAGTACCCATTTTCCTGCTGGCCTTCCCTAGTGCAGAAGTACCAAATCAGGATAGCTTTGGAATATACTGTTGAAGGTTGTTTGCTTTTTAGAAATTACTGCCTGGATTGCTGACTTGAGTTTCATGAAGAAAAAAAAATGGCCTTTGCCTTGAGATTGGAACAAAATGTCCAGCAATTTCTGCCATGTAGTTCAACACCATCCTGAGCGGTCTCTACTGATGGACAAGCTCTCTGTGCCTGCCCCTGCAGTAGCCATGGGCCATGTTGGCTACTGAGTACTCTAGACACGGCCAGTGCTGCTGAGGCATGGGAGTTCAGCCTTATTTCGTTTTAATTAAACTTAAATTTCCATGCCACATGCGGCTGGCAGCTATTGCATTAGACCCTGCCATCTAGTTAATCCCTTTGCAGCCAAGAGCACTCATCAAATGTATTCCCTGTCTGTTTATTGCTAGTAATAGAGCCCAGGGATTTGTGTGTGCTAGCTAAGCTCTCTACCACTGAGCCACCCCTCCTCCAGCTCAGCAGGTACTTCCAGAGTGAATGAATGAATGAATGTGGAGAAAATGACCCTACCCAAATTCATATAGCAACTCATGACCCTGGGACCATGCATAGGCTGGCCCAAGCACTTCCTGCCTGGCTTTCCACCCCTAAAGTTGGCCTTTGCACTAGTGTGGCCTTAATCTTGTCACTGAATCACTTGAGGGAGAAAAAAAAAAGAACAGAAAAACAAAACTATTTTTCTGTCATTTGTAATTTGAAGACTGAGCACTAAAAACTCCAATCAAACATCAAATAATTTTCGCAAGTAGAAATAATATATATTTTGCCACCCAAATGAAAACATGTGCTCCCAGCAATTTAATTATGCAAATATGACCCAGCAATTTAATTATGCAAATGTGACCCAGGCAGCAGAGAAGCAGGGTTAAAGGGCAGAATGAGGGTTGATAGGCTCATGTTTCTGGTGACATTTTCCATGTTCATATCGTCTTTGCGTTAAACTGCTCTGATTTCCATGCACTGTGTAGGTGGATGCCATATTTCTTTCTGATCCTGGCCCCTGCAACTGTATGCGAATGTTAAAAATCACTGTAGAAAATATCACAATACCTCCTGCTGCCCACACACTGGGCAATAGGATCCGATGGATCTTGCAATGTGACCCTCTTAAGAGCACTAGTAAGCAAAGCTGTATGTATCCACTCTAGCTGCATGCAGAAGCTTGACATCTCGTTCTCACTTCTGCTAGAGGGAGTCCAAAGCAAAAGCCTGAAGATTTCTGTGGCTAGGGTTTGTCATGCCTCCTCTGGATCAGAGGCCCTGCTCCTCCCAGGCCTTGGTAGTTGGAGCTCTAGGAGTGGCCTTTCCAGTGTGGATCCCATGAGCGAGGCTTGGATGCTAGGTGCACACACACTGAGGAGGTGTTTGGGGGAAACCAGACACAGGTGAGTAAACCAGGGCTGACCAGGAGAGGAAGGAAGACAGCCAAGTGTGTGACCTTCATGTCTCAGAGAGTGACCCCACTCAGATCCCAGAAGCAAACAGACATTAGGCCTCAAAATATGTCTCCGTTTGAAACCAGGGAGCTGGGTGTCAGGTTTGGCAAAGGCTACCTTGTAGGCCTCTAATCCTGTGTACTTGAGGCTCTCTGGGAGAGCAGACATGGTTGGCAAGCCAAGGGCGGTCCCTGACTAAAGTCCCTGAGAAGGCCTGTAAGGACTCTGGCCATGTCCACTAAGGTTTTGCTCTAGCCCTGCCCCCATATTGCTTGTGGTTGATACTTCTGGGTATGTTTGGGGGTGCTTCCGTTGAACCAATAGACCAGTGAGTGGGTATCACCAAGCTGCTGAGAGCCTGTAGAGGCAGAAGGAGGTCTTATTCTCTCTGGCTGATGGCTTAAGCAGGTCCGTGGAGATGGACCAGCTGCCTTGCTCCTTAGACATTCACAGCTGGATTAGAACCTGTGCTTGTCGGCTCTCTGGCCTTCAAGCTCCCTGCCTGCATTCCCAGGTCCAAAACTCACAGCAGCAGATCAGTGGCATCTCCACAGTTGCCTGAGCCTGTCCATCACAAAAAACTCTTCCTGTATAGAAACATGCACTGAATGTGTAGATACACACATGTGCGCATGCACACACACTGTCCTCCCAGTCTTTCCTGAACAGCCCTGACTGACACCCCGCCCCACCCTATGCAGCACACCTGTCCCTTCCCTGGAGGCTTCCTGGTAAATTAGGTCCAGGCATGGATTTTTTTTTCCAAAACAGTTTTTATTCTATTAGATCGCATTTGGACCTTGAGAGTTTGAAAGGAAAGGGGTGAATGATGACTAGAAGGAGCTGTGGCAAAACCAGTGGGAAACCAGATCCACACTGGAGGAGGCTAATTGGAATACACCAGATGTGCAAACTGAGTCTATGACTTTCTCTGCAGCACCTTAGAATTCTCAAAATCCACAGTGTTGTGTTGATACCTGCCTTCTCCCAGTCAGGACATCATCTGAGGTGTTTTCCATGGTCCCTCCTACCACGCCTGCACCTCTGTTACAGTCAGGGGCAGGGACGCTGGATTCCCAGGTGTTTTTGAGGCGCTCTGATGTGAGTGAAGAAAAACTGGCCGCAGACCCTTCTCTCTGTCCCCTTATTTACTTCCTGCCTTTGAAGCGGGTCCCCCAGGCTCTGTGTGCAGCACAGGTGCCATTTTCAAGGTGACATAAAAGCTTTCTTAGTAAAGAAATTGCTTTGTTCCATCTGGAGGCTCTCTCTGCCTTTGAGAGAAGAGACCCTGATAAGCTCTCATCATCTCTCTGGTTTTCAGAGATGAGGCCAGACAGAAAGGTGTTCCGTGTCCCTCTGTTCCAGGGATACCAGCCCATCCCCGTATAGTGGGACTTCAAGGGTCACCACATCCATAGTTGCCTGACATTCTAGGACTTCAGTTAGGATGGGAAGCCCAGAGGGCTGGCCTGGGGGGGCCATGTGGAGGAAAGGAAGCAAGGCATACAAGCCTGTTGCTGAGGTTGGTTCTCCTGCTATAGGGCTGAAAGGTTTGCCAGTGAATGGAGAGCAGAATGCTCAATGCTGTGTGAAGGTACATTAAATCATAAGGTTTTTCAAGGTTGTCATTGGTAATGAGATCAGGGCCCCAGGACCTGGTAAGTGTGTGTGTGTGTGTGTGTGTGTGTGTGTGTGTGTGTGTACCTGTGCATATATGTGTGTATATCTGTGTGTGTCTATGTGTGATTATGCACATGTGTGTGTGCCTGTGCATGTGTGTTTATGTATGTCTATATCTGTGTGCATGTGTCTATGTGTACATGTGTGTGTGAGTGTGTCCGTGTGCGCACATACCTTCTGCCTTCTGGTGCCAGCCCTCTCCTCCCTCCCCGGCCCCTCAAACAGGTAGGATTTCACTTCCTTCGTGACGGTGACAGTCAGTGACAAGGTGACTGTTATTCTTGAACTCTACCTTTGCCCCACCCAAGGGACCTGTCATAACAATGTTGACTTTAATTTATCCAAATAGTCCAAACTTCCTGTTTCCATACATGTAAAGTAAATGCACACAACAGTCCCTTTGGCATCTGTGTAGGTCTGCTGCCAGGGTAAACAACCCTCCCTTGCAGGTCACAGTCCTTGGGTGCTCAGGTCCCTTGCATATAGTGACATGTAGTTGGTGCCTAACCCATCCCATCTCCCTGTGGACCTTAAATCATCTCTGGTTTATGATACTCAGTGCATCTTAAGTACTTATACCACATTGTTCTGTGACTTGTAACAAGAATAAAAACCCTGTACCCATTCCATACACATGTGACCAGGCCTGAGTGGGTGATACCTAAGAAAGGTGCAAGGCAGAGTTCAGGAGAAGCTCTGAGAACAGGGATGAATGGAGAGTGGCCAGCGGTGTGTCTCGGGGATGCTTGTCCAGTGCTTGTCGAGTGCATTCAATGAGGTGTTTGCTTCTTGGGAAGCTTGGCAGTAAGCCCCATGTGCCCTTCTGATGAAGGAGGATGTGGCTAGCACCCCGCGTGTTGGCTGCCCGAGCATCCTGCCGCCTCGCTCCCACCACATCTAGTCCCACAGCTGTGGGAAAGCCTGCTCCAGGGCAGGCTTACAATGCCAGTGGCACAGGTCTCCTTGTTCTCTGTTGTCTTTCTTTAAAGAGCGTGACTGGCTTTCTATCTGGGTTGTCTCCTGTTGAGGTATTCCATTTTTAGAATCCTCTTAGAGGCTTGGGCTGGAACTTTTTTCTAAAATAAGAAATAGCTCAAGGTAAGACTGCGGTGACGTTCAAAGACCAAGTGTGCCTCTGTTCTTCCTGTCCCCTGTCTCTGGCGCCCAGCCCCCTTCTTCACTTCTTCACACCCCAGACACTTGTTTGGTGACTGTGGGTTTCAATGTGTACGTCAGCATGGTGGCACTGAGTTCTTCAGCAGAATAGCGTGTGCTTGCTCGTGATAGAAAGAATGTAGGACATCAAGGTGGGGTGGCCTTTCTGCAGCAAGTGCTGGAGTCCCCCAAGCATAGCAATTGGCAAAAACCTGAGCGGCTACTGGAACCACAAATGACTCAATAGGCCCCCACAGCTGAGGACAGACTGAGTCTTCCCATTGACCGGACAGAATTAAATCCTCCCACTGAGAGGGACAGAGCTGAGGCCGCCCTCTGATGGGGATGATCCAACGGAGTCCTCCCTCTGATGGGGAGGATCGAACGGGGTCCTCCCTCTGATGGGGAGGATTGAACGGAGTCCTCCCTCTGATGGGGAGGATTGAATGGAGTCCTCCCTCTGATGGGGAGGATAGAACGGAGTCCTCCCTCTGATGGGGAGGATCGAATGGAGGCCCCCACTGGCAGAGAGGCAGCCTCTTCACCAATTTGTGGAAATCCTAACAATGCTTTCTGTGGGCTAAGCCCTCTTCAGCTTACAACCCCCTTTTCCAAACTCCCTGGGTCCTGTCCTCTTCCTGTCACGATAGCAACACAGATTTCATGGTAAACAGTTGAGGAGGAAGTCGCAGAGGACCTCCGCCTGCCCCAGATCTGTCACCGCATGCTTTTCTTGGTCATGCTGTCATGGGAGCATTGTCTTCCTCTCCAGATCTTGATGCAGCAAATGACACCTGACCATTGAGTAGGTGGGTGTCAACTGTGTGGCATCAACTGTTGCACCCGAGCACCCATCCGTGGCCCACAGTGCAGGCTGAAAGACCATGTCTAGTCCCGAGGCCTCTGCATCTGTACATCCTGTCCTGACACTGCCGGTCACTGCCGGTTTGGATAGTCAGGACTTATTTTCTGCTCCCTTCCTAAACAGCCAGCATGTCAACCTGCTTCACCACCCTGCACAAAAGCAGACAGCAAAATAACTCACCTATGTCCCCAGAGGAAAACCTCAGGAAAACATTCACATGAGGAAGTGGAAGACCTCCTGAAGGTGGCACCATACTCGGTCACCCTCACAAGAGACTTGGAGCTTCAGAATGCAGTTCCAGACATCAAGGTGGAGGAGCTCTGGGGGCCAGTGTGGGCTGGGGACATCATGAGCTCTAGTTCCCGCCGAGGGGATGGCTGTCTAGCAGTAGGCCTCTGCTTCTGGTTCTCAGCCCGGTTCTCAGCACAGAGTCCACAGCTCTCCATGCATCTTCACAGAAAGGAAGGCACAACAGGTCCCCATCACAAACAGAAACAAGTGGGGCCAACAGAGCCCGGTCCCTGGACAGATGTTTTCACAGCAGTGACCTCACAGCTGGTAGCATGTGCCGTTCAGGTTCAGTCCAATAATCCCATGTAGAGTATCTAATTCAGGTGTCTTCGTGGTTAATTCTGCCTCTGATAGCCCCAGAAAAGATTTTGGGGAAGGTCTCTTCTCATGATGTGAAGTAGCTGTCACCTGACGCATCTGACTCCCAGTCTATCATGCTGTGCTTTGGGAGAACGTGTCAGGGATTCCAGATGAGAAACTGGAAAGCATTTTTAAAAATCTGGCTAAGGTTGTCATAGATACTAAAGGATGGTACTAGCTCCTAAAGAAAGGTTTTTCTCTTCTCTTCTCTTCTCTTCTCTTTTCTTTTCTCTCTTTTCTTTCTGTGTAGCTCTGGCTGTCCTGGAACTCACTCTGTAGACCAGGCTGGCCTCAAACTCACAGACATCCACCCGCCTCTGCCTCCTGAGTGCTGGGATAAAAGGCGTGTGCCACTGCAGACTTTGAGGAAAGCATCTTGAAGCACTTTTCTGTCTGTCAGCTGCACCATCGGCTGCATGAGCAGTTCATGAGCAGTGCTGTCCATACAGACCTTGCCTACTGTGCCGCTGGATCTCTGCCTCCCACCTCAACTGCTCCACAGTGGGGAGGTGGGAGCTGTGTCCTGCAGTAGGAACCACGATGGAATCAGCACAGCTGATGACTTGATGGAATTCCTAGAGCAGAGTTGAAGTGGCCGCAGATCTCCTTCCTAACTACTGGTTTGGGAGCATATAAGCTTTGGAGATATAGGTATGTTGATTTCTGATTTTCCTTCTGGAAAAATCTCTGCTTATTGGAGGAACTTGCCCCACTCTGTGGACCACACAGTGCCATGAACTTTCCAGTGGGTTCTGGAGTCAGACGCACTACTGTTGTGCCACAAGGTCCTGCTTTTTTTTTTTAGAAAATTTTTTCATTCATTTACATACCGATCAAAGATCCCCCTCTTCCCTCCTCCCGCCCCACCCAGCCTCCCCCTCCCAACCCATCCCCTACTTCCTCCCACAAGAAAGCTAGGCCTCCCATGGGGAGGCACATCCAGTAGAGGCAAGTCCAAGCCCTTCCCCCTGCCTCAAGGCTGCACGGGGTGTCCCATCATAGGTAGTGGGCTCCAAAAAGCCCGCTCATGCACCAGAGATGGATTCTGATCCTACCACCGGGGGGCCCCCAAGCAGATCGAGCTACACAACTGTCTCACCATGCAGAGGGTCTAGTCCAGTCCCATGTAAACTCCACAGCCATCAATCCAACTTTCATGAGTTCCCTCTAGTTTGGTTTGGTCATCCCTGCATGTTTCCCCATCATGATCCTGATGCACTTGCTCATAGAATCCCTCTTCTCTCTCTTTGACTGGACTCCTGGAGCTCTGTCTAGTGATTGGCTGTGGATCTCTGCATCTGCTTCCATCAGTCATTGGAGAAAAGCTCTGTGATGACAGTTAGGGTATTCACCAGTCTGATCTCTGGGGTAAGCCAGTTCAGTTCAGGTATCCTCTCCACTATTTCTAGTAGTCCAAGCTGGAATCATCCTTGGGGATTCTTGGGAACTTCCCTAGCACTGGGTTTCTCTCTATCCCCCATGATATCTCCCTCCATCATGGTATCTCTCTCATTGCTTTCCCACTCCATCCCTGTTCTAGCTCGACCATCCCATTCCCTTATGTTCTCATCCCCTATCCCCTACCCTCCATTGCACACCCCTCATCCTCAGTTTACTCATGGATATCTCATCTATTTCCCCCTCCCAGGGCAATCCATGTGTCCCTTTTCGGGTCCTCCTTGTTAGCTAGCTTCTCTGGAGTTGTGGGTTATTGTCTGGTTATCCTTTGCTTTACATCTAGTATCCACTTATGAGTGGGTACATACCATGTTTGTCCTTCTGAGTCTGGATTACCTCACTCAGGATGATATTTTCTAGTTCTATCCATTTGCCTGCAAATTTCATGATGTCATTGTTTTTCTGTGCTGAGTAGTATTCCATTGTGTATATGTACCACATTTTCTTTATCCATTCTTCAGTTGAGGGACAACTAGGTTGTTTCCAGTTTCTGGCTATTATGAATAATGCTGCTATGAACATAATTGAGCATATGTCCCTGTAGTATGATTGATCATTCCTTGGGTATATGCCCAAGAGTGGTATAGCTGGGTCTTTAGAAAGATTGATTCCCAATTTTCTGAGAAACCGCCATACTAATATCCAAAGTGGCTGTACAAGTTTGCACTCCCACCAATAGTGAAGGAGTGTTCCCCTTGCTCCACATCCTCTCCAACATAAGCTGTCTGCAGTGCTTTTGATCTTAGCCATTTTGACAGGTGTAAGATGGCATCTCAGAGTCATTTTGATTTGCATCTCCCTGATGACTAAGGATGCTGAGCAATTCCTTAAATGTCTTTTAGCCATTTGAAATTCTTTTTTCGAGAATTCTCTGTTTAGCTCTATAGCCTATTTTTTGATTGGATTGTTCATTATTTTGATGTCTAGTTTCTTGAGTTCTTCATTTATTTTGGAGATCAGCCCTCTGTCAGATGTGGAGTTGGTGAAAATCCTTTCCCATTCTGTAGGCTGTCATTTTGTCTTATTTACTGTGTCCTTTGCCTTACAGAAGCTTCTTAGTTTCAAATTGAGAGCTGAAATCAATAAAACAGAAACAAAGAGAACAATACAAAGAATCAATGAAACAAAGAGTTGGTTCTTTGAGAAAATCAACAAGATAGATAAGCCCTTATCCAAACTAAAAGGCAGAGAGAGAGAGAGCATCCAAATTAACAAAATCAGAAATGAAAAGGGAGACATAACAACAGACAATGAGGAAATCCAGAGAATCATCAGGTTGTACTTCAAACACCTACAGTCCACAAAATTGGAAAAATCTAAAAGAAATGGACAATTTTCTGGATAGGCACCACATACCAAAGTTAAATCAAGACCAGATAAACAATTTAGATAGTCTGGTGGGTTCTAAAAAAAAGACTCGAGAACTTTTATGATCCGACATCCAAGATCTCCATGTAACAGTGATTTTGTGTTGGCATAGTGTTAAGTCTTGCACATTTTATTTTTAGCAGTTATTTCTTAGCTTGGAAAGAATTGGATAGGAAGAAAAATTACCCAGAAATCCAGGTGACATATCAGTTACAATTGTGGCATATTTCCTTGCTGTTGCCTTGAGCCAGGGTCTCCTGTTGTAGACAGATCTGGCCTTGGACTCAGAGATGCACCTGCTTCTGCCTCCTGAGTGCTTGGTTATAGGCGTGGACCACCACACCTGGCCATTTCCTTCTAACTCTCTGTCTACTCATTCCCTGTTAACATACATTGATAATTGTCTTCTAAAAGGCACCAAGACAGAATGACATGTTCTTGACAGCCAGACAAGAGACCAGTTGAATCACTCAAAGGGATAAAACAGCTGAGAAGTTACCTTAAAACAGCTTTAGATATGGTTTGCTGGACAAAGCTGCCTGACAGTTTCTGATGGATGGGTGGTGTAAGTCAGTATGGTAAGAAATCCAAGAGAGCATCTCATACCATAGCCCAGGCTGGCCACCTTGAATTTGAACCAATCTCCCTACCTACTTTAGCCTTCCAGTTGCTGAGATTACACATGTGGCCCCGCTCCAGCTGTTGTGAACAGCTCTGGTATGCACTGTTGAGAGTATGACGGAGAGGTAGAGTGCAGAGAGAGGAAGTTCCTTATCTATCCTGAGCCTGTTCAAGATTCAAGAAAAATGTATAAACAAACAGAAAAAGTGAGCACCTGAGGACCTCAGGTGGCCTCATGACACTGTGACACTTTGGTCATGTTAGGGTCTGAGAGAAGTCCCGTAAAAGGCCAGTCATGATGCAATCAACAAGAGCGTTTATGACCAACATGTTAGGGTCTAACCATCCAGCAAAGTGGCAAAATGGCAACCCCAAGAGAAGCTTGCAGGATCTTTTATAGACAACTAAAGGAATTTTAAAAACAGTGTAACCATTCTACCTAGGATTGGCTTACGCAAGTGGCATCCATATTAGTACATTTCTCATTGGTTAGGACTAGCAGGGGTGGGCTAAGGCTATAGCTTTTCCATTCTTGGGCAAGTCTGGACAAGTCCCAGGCTTTGTTCTTATTTGGTTATTACCTGTGGTGGGGGAGGGGTTTGACCCAGGCCTAGTATGTGCAGGAACTGAGGCCTAGTTCTTAACTGAGTTATCAGGAGCCTGTCATGGTGTTTGCCTGGCCTTCTCGGGTCACAGGTGTGATGGGAGTGAAGTTTCATTTCCCCCTGAGACCCACATATATGAATTAGACTCAGTGATATTTTATTCTGCAGCTGTACTTTGTGATCCTCAAACATTGGAGCAGTTTAGCAATCGCACACCCTGGAGCACAGCCTGGTTTGTACCCATTTGCCCGAGTCTCCACCCTCTACCATGATAGACTGTATCCCCCTAAACCCTGAGTCTGTGTCCTTAAACATCTGGGTTTTCAGTAGCCATGGATTTTTTTTTCTAGAATTAAAATTAAATACCAGATGAAAGACAAAGACAATAGATTCCCTAACTCCCTGAAATTAGATCCCTAACTCTCAGATTGAGCCACTAGGACAGGGGATTTCAGAGTATGGAAAGTATGCCAAAGGTGGCATGGGACATGGTTCCCTGTATCTGACATTCTTAAACCCACACGACATGGGGATCGAGAAGAGGCCAGTGGTTTGGGGAAAGGAGCTGCACAAGGTCTCGGTGATGAAGATCTGAGCCCTGCCTGTGGTGGTGGAAGAGATCACCGTGTTAAAATTCATGTTTTGTACACAGGAAAAGGTCAGTTTATTGCAAGCTAATTTAAAACAGTAACAACTTTTAAAAAGCAAAAAATGGAAGACACAACAAGCCAAGGAAGATCACCTATCTGAAGTCACATGTCTGAACAAGGCTGTGGTTTTCCAGGAGCAGATGTCCACTCCATGCTGAGTCCCAGGAACCACCTCAGCCTCACCTGTCCAGGGCCTTATTTCCTCCCTGGAGAACTGTACGCGATTGTCCAGTTTCTCTAGGTGTTCACTGCCTTTCTTGATGCTGTGACCAGTACCTGCTGGGAACCATTTAAGGATACACACTCGTGGTTTGAAGTGTACAGTCCGTCTTGGTGAGGAAGACACACAGAGTGTATGATGGCAGGAAGGTGTGACTAGGATTCTGTGTCTCAGTGGGCCAAGAGAAAAGGGGATGTTCTTGTTCCCCTACCTCCCTCCCTTTCCCCTTTTCACTCAGTCCTCAGCTCCAAACCATGGGATGGTCCTCCCACATTCAGGATGGGTCTTCTCTCATTAGACCAGTGTGCAAAAGTTAGCACAGACACATCCAAGGGTGCATCTCATTAATGCCCAAGATGTCTCTCTATCCAATTGAGTGGACAGGTGAAATTAACAGTTGCAAACAAATCCTAAATCAGGAAACCCTGCAGGTTTTAAAATTTGATGTTGGATTTACATGCATGCCTTTTATGGAGACTCAGCTTCCACCCAAGGGACCTCATTTTGCTCAGTGACATCACATAGCATCAACCCCTCTTCTGTCACAGCTTTATCGCTTGATCTGAAATGGACCCTAAAGGCCCATGTGCTACTATTGAGATGTGACATAGTTCTTTAAACCCTGGTGGGAGGCCTTAGGTCCACTGGGGGTGTACCTTCCTTCCTCTGTCTTTTCACTCTCCACTATGATTAGACTGTTCTGTTCTGCCTCTTGTCCTACCCCATCCCTAAGAGCAATGCAGCCTGTCAGCCATGGACTGTGAGAACTCTGAAATCGAGAGACAAAGTAAACTCCTTCTCTCCCAAAGTTGATTGTCTCAGCATTGGCTGCAGTGGTGGGAAGCTTGCTGACACGTCCTCTATCCCTGCCTCTCTCTCTTCTCATCCTAGTCCATCCTGGTCCACACCTTCCCCTGCTCTGCTCTTGCCCACTCTCTCTTTGTCAGCATCCCTCTGAAAGTGCACTGTCCAGATGTGCCTGGTTCTCTGTGAAGTTCTGCTCCAGCACAGAGCTGCTCTTCTGTGGCCCTGACACAGGCTTTCTGTTGAGGATGACATGCCACCCCTAAGAGTCCCATCCTCCGGACGCCAGGCATGCAGGTAGTGTAGTCACACATGCCCTGTAGCATCTCATCTTCCCCATGCTCATGGGGGGGGAGTTCTTCCTTTTCATCATGGAGTGCTCCCTCCCTGTTCCTTATGTCTTCCTAGGGTTGGCCAGCCCAGGCTGTCCAGATGCCCCAACAACCCCAGGGTTCTGACATCGGGCATGCCTTGCTCTTCCAGCTCAAGCTCAGACATGCTGAGTCTTTACTCAAGTTGGCAGTGTGCTCCGTCTTTACAGAAGACTTGAGGAAAGGAGGTGCTCAGATCTCAGTTTTCCTTCACCTCTGACTCACTGGGCCAGCCTGTTCCCCAAGGGAGGAAGGGCCGCCTGCACTGAGCTCTGCTCTGATTCCTTTCTGAGAACTACTCTGCACTCTGAGCTGTAGCTCTTTAGACTCTGTGGTTAATTGCATGCCGCCTTGGTGCTCATGTAGGTGGCTGGGGCAGGATGGCGCCACATAAACACAAGTTATCATGGTAATTAGCACCGCCACATATTTACGCAGGCTGGAAACCCGGGGCTGCCTCCGGCACAGAATGGGTGTGTAGTTATGATGCAACCACCGCACATCTGGATTCTGATTTCCATAATGCCTATACTTGAAAGGTGGTGTCAGTGGGGCATGGTCCGGAAGGTGAAGGTGTTAATTACACTAACAGGGATCCTAGGCTGCTTCTGTCCATGGTGGAGGGGGTGTGGCTTCAGGAGACCAGAGAGTGGCAGGGAGCCAGCGAGGGGACCATTGTGGGGAGGAGGATGCAGAGGATGTGGAGACTCTGCCAAGGAAAGTGGGGAAATGGCATCCAAAGTGGCCATGGGGCAGTCTGCTGTGACTGAAATGCATTTGGTATAATGAGGGAAACTCAACAGGTTGGAGATTTGCTGTAATTTGCTCTTGAACAAAGTGCCCTGGGTGCTTTCTCCAGCAGGACAAGTTTCCTAGGATGCCACAGAGCATGAAGGTAAATGGAGGCTGCCAAGATGTCCTTGTCTTCCCCTCTGAGAAGCCAAGCTCTTACTTTCTTCCCAGCTGCTGCTGCTGCTGCTCCCCCTCCCCTCTTCTCCCTCCTCCTGCTCCTCCTCCTTCCCCTCTTCCTCCCCATCCCCCTCCTCCCCTTCCTCCTCCTCTTCCTCTTCCTCTTCCTCCTCCCCCTCCTTCTCCTCCTCCTCCTCCTTCATTTTCTGTTCGTTTCCCCAAAGGAAATAAACCAAATCACCCTTGAAGCTAAAATTCTGTGCCAATCTACCTGGTGAAAACTTGGAAATGGCAGGCAGACCCTGGCACCTACAGTGTTAGCAGAGCACATCTACTTTACATTGTTGACCTCCTAGCCCTTCTGTTAGATGTTAGAGCTCCTACCTACAGAATCTGCCGTGCCCTGCCACCCTCCCTTAGGAGGCAGAAAGGAAGCGTGCCTGCTCTCACTGAGTGCTGTCTGGCAATGGTATCCTTGTCTTCTGGGCCTCTTGCTGTTGTCCATTCCAACTCAAAGCATCATTTGCTCCCCCAGAGGCCTTTCCAAATAGCCTTGAAACAAACTGTCCATCCACCAGGTGGTTTTCCTTTGCCTTGAAAGCATCTATGTTGTGTCCTGTCAGCTTGCTGCCTTTGCCTTGAGACAAGCGTCCACCCAGTGTTTTTCCTTTGACTCTTAACAGAGAGGGTAGCACGGTAAACATCTTTCTCAGGGTCAGTCCTTGGCCCACCCGATATAGGTTGATGGAGTTGCAGCAGAGAGCTGGGAATTGTCACTCAGCAGCCCCATCAGTCTGCTAAATTGCACTTTAGTTAATAATGAAACTCTTACAGGAATTAACTGCAAATGTGTATTTGGGAGTCAGATGTGAAGAGTTGTCCATATTGATTTGTGAAGTGTGATGTTGCTCCTCAAAACTGGAGAGCTATATTCGCTGCCTGCAGAGAAGAAAGAATTGCGCAGCGCATCTCTGTTGGGGGCCCCAGCCGCAGACACCCCCACACGCCCGGCACACACGTGCCGAGGCTGCAGTGCCAGCTGGTGGGAGCAGTGGCACCATTACTCCCAGAGCGGTGACTTCCCAGATCACAAAGACCTTTTCTGTTCTGTCACATTCGAGTACATGCATTATGCAAATGTATAGTTAATTCATGAATACACATGCGTGAATCTGTGCATATAGTTCATATTGTAAGCATTTGTATATAAGAATAAAAACCCTTCTTTTACTTGAAAATGCCTTCTTCAGGACTAAGAACATCCCACCTGCAATTTCAGCATCTAGATTTGTTTGTTGGAGGCAGAGGCTCATGTAGAGACTGGCTTCAAACTCCCTTTGTAGCCTAGGGTGGCCTTGAACTCCTGATCCTCCTGCCTCTGGCTCCCGAGTTCTGGGATTTCAGGCATGTTCTTTTTTGCAGTACTGGGGACCAAGCCGGGGCTTGGTGCAAGCTGGGCAAGCTGTGCACTATAACCCCAGTTCCAGCCAGGACAGACACCTGTTCTGGAATTTACTAAACGGGTAAGCATCTGCATTGAAACTGTTCCTTACAGAACAACATGAAATCCTCCTTCATTTTCACTTTTTAAAAGCATTCCTCCTTGTTTTTATTTCTGTGTCTGCATGCATATGTGTGCAGGTGTGCATGTGTTATGGCACACACATGGATGTCACAGGACAGCTGTGGGGAGTTGGTTTTCTTCCTCCCACTATGGGACCTAGGGAGGTAAGCCTGTTATCAGACTTGCACAAGGTGCACCTTTATCCGCTGACCCATCTGACCAGCCTGCCTTTCCAGTTTAGAGTTTAACTTGTCTTTCATTGAAGAGAACAGTGAAGAATTTCTGTTGCTCCTCCTATAAGCTTACCCATGGCTCACATTGGTGCCTCAGCTTCCCGTGACACCCCACTGTAGCTAGAATTTTTCTCTCCGGGTTCCGCCAAGTCCCGGCAGTCCTGTAGCCCACTTACAAAATAAACATACAGACGCTTATACTATTTAAACTGCTCGGCCATTAGCTCAGGCCTGCCATTGTCTAGCTCTTACTCAGCCCATTTCTGTTAATCTATATGTTGCCACATGTTTTGTGGCTTTACCTGTTGTCTTCACATGTCGCTCCCTGGACAGCAGGCAGGTGTCTCCTCTTCTCCGCCTTCCTGTTCCCCCAATTCTCCTCTCTGCTAGTCCCGCCTATACTTCCTGTCTGGCTACTGGCCAATCAGTGTTTTATTTATTTACAACATACAGGACATCCCACATAAACCCCACCTGCAGGGCTGCTCTCAGGGGCCTCACTTTTCTGAGTGACCAAATTGGTATCACCATTTGTTGAGAGGACAGCTTCGCCTTGGAAATTCCCAGGGGATGTTCTCCTCATTCTCATCTTATCTCTAGACCCTGAATGTATGAGGTCAAGCTGGACTTAATGAAAAACACATCTTTTCAATCATCAGGTCATTGTAGGTGATACTTGAGGACCCCAGGGTGTTCTCACAGCCAGAACAAACCCACACCACCCCTCACTCAGTGCTCTGCTGCTACAGATGTGGGGCTGGGTGGTGATCTATCTTGGAGACACTGCCATGTACCCGAGGTACAAAGGTAGCAATGGTTTTCTGAGGAGATATTTGAGTGTCTCACTCCCCTTCCACCCCCAACAGTGTGTCGTCAGATGATGGGTGGAAACAAGAAAAAGCCAAATGAGATTTTTCTGGAGACCACGGTGGAGGGAAGCAGTGGAGGGAAATGGAGGCACAGAGAGCAGCCGCCTCCTGGCACGCTGAGTCAGCCCTGCTCTGCTGTGTGTGCTGTGTGGCTGCTCCCTAATTGGACCCTTTGCCTGATGGAGGTTCTCTATGCCTTGTGTTTGGATAGTTGCCTTTTTGCTGAACTTTTCCCTCTCTGCCAAAACAAGGCTCAGGTCCTTTCTTTAGGATGCCTTTCTGTAGCTCTGAGGCGTGAGTCTCTGTGCACAAAGCAGATACTCCATAAATGCACTGAATTTGGAAAAGACCAAATTCAAGGAAGCAAGTGTCCAGCAGCCCCTGTCAGTGGGTTCAGTATCCTTACTCTACAGACAGCTGGCTAATGGCCACCGAGGAGCAAGTGTGATCTACACAGCCGGGTGTTCTCTCTGAGGCCAAGGCCTGTGTCTTTGTGGTCCCTGTATACTCTGAGTTCACCAGAGAGTCCCAGAACCTTCCCGTTGAATTGAAGAAAGAGGAAGGGCTGCCTGCTGAAGCTAAGGCCCCAGCTGAAGTAGCTCTGAGGTGGGAATCCTGTGCCGGGGCTCACACTATAATGACAGCCGTCCCTCAGAACAAAACCATGGCAATGCTGCTGGATCTAAGAACAGCTGAAGGTGCCAGGGGCAAGCTTTGCCAACTCCCTGTCGTGTGGACCCAGGAAACCGATTTTACTATATAACTCACACAGGAGATATTTCAAACCCATGTCTTCTATTTTTGTGTTTCCCTGTCCTGAAGTCTCTTAATTCCATGGTCCTTTCAAACTGCAGGTTTTGTGAAGTTACCTGCGATTGACTCAGGAGAGACGCCCTTTATGTAGCCTCCTTCCACCTCGTTTGCCCTTGACCCCATGTACAGGTGCTTGTGGGAGGGAGTTGGATGTGGAAGGGCTGGCGGTAATCAGTGAACTTTCAAGTGTGTTCACAGCCAGCACTAACTGCTGAACACTAGTAAGGGCATGAATATGGCTGCAGCATGCCTGGTTGTCAGCTCCTGGCCATATGCTACGATATATATAGTCTCATGGTACTACATAATATGGCAGTGTACAGTACAGCACAGTCTGGGAGTGCTGGGGTCACTGGTACATAGTCAGTAATATGCATTTACTTAGAAAATTCTCCTTTGTCCTTGAGCTGCATTTAAATTCCTTTCTCTAGATAGACACACCTTGCCCTTGTGGTTTTCAGTTCTACTGCTCAGCCAGAGGTGAGGTTTTAAACTTCTTTTCAGTATTTCCTCCCAAGTGAATGTAGTTGATGTATTGTTGACTACTCATTCTTAGTGTGCACAGGTTCAAGTGTGTGAACGTGTGTGTCTGTACATATTGCAACATGAGTGGAGTTTAAAGGGATGTGTACACAGCTCTCGCGTATGTGCTCATGTGGAATCCTGAGAGGAAACACAGCTCTTTAAATGTTTGTGTTTGTACCCTGTCTTGTTGATACCCTCTTTGACTCTGTTCTAACCAGATGCTACACTTCAGCACTCTGCCCTGTTGCTGTACCTAAGCTACCTCTGCCTCTAGAGCAGAAATCCATGAGCGCGTGCAGGCTTGCTGGGCCTCAGGGCAGGGGCGTGCTTCCTCTGTTCCCGTCGGACTGTTTCACTGAGGACTTCCACCACCTTAAAGTCTCCACAGTGGGCCCATCACCACCAGGCATTTGTATCCATTGTAATGAATGCAAATAACAGAGAAAACTCAATTTGCCTTCTCTGCAAGCTGATGTGCTGTTCTGGAGTTTTCTCTGCATCTCCTCTCATCTTTCTGTTGGCATTCTGTCTGCTCCTGGTTGATTGACAGGCATCGCTTCTGTTTTATAGATATTTATGCTGATCCAAAATGGCAGCCATCATTTTGATGTTGAATATGTGTGTTCACTTTACCCACATTGTCCTTCGTTCACAAGAAAAATCTCAACTCTGGGTTTTTCACTTCTATTTTAGAACCTGGCTGAGCAGTCTCCCTGACCCCTGATCACAAGGATAACCTCCAACCATGTTGTTGTTTTCGCCTCAGGTTTGGCAATGTAGACCCTTGACTCCCAACTATTTCTGGTTTTGTCTAATTTGCGGGAAGCAGTCGCTTCCAATACATTTTTAATATGTCTGAGACTATTTGATAAACAGCGTTCTCCAAGTGATTGACCACTTGACCAGGCATCACTTCTGTGCCAGTGGCTCTGTAGCTCTGGTGTTTGTGGGGCCCACAGGGAGCCTTATGAGTCCACGGGGACCATGGGGAGACTTCTGAGCCCACAGGGAGCCTTAAGAGTCCACAGAGACCACAGGGAACCTTATGGGTCCCCAGGGAGCCTTATGAGTCCACGGGGACCACGAGGAGGCTTATGGATCCACAGGGACCATGGGGAGCCTTCTGAGTCCACAGGGACCACAGGGAGCCTTCTGAGTCCACAGGGACCATGGGGAGGCTTATGAGTCCATAAGGACCATGGGGAGCTCTGTAAAAATGCAGATTCTTGGTCCCATGTGGAGTTCTGGCTCCTTGGCTCTAACACGGAGCTGGGGACTGTTTTCCTCCCGTGCAGGTCTCGGTAGCCAGCCCTTTGTGTCGTGGAAGACTAACCTGCAATTCAAGTTCAGTCCTGAGTACTGTGGTAGATCTGGTTTGTAGGCAGATTTTTCTGTCCCACCTGCCACTCCCAAATAACAACATGGAGACTTAGTATTAATTATGAAAGCTCAGCCAATAGCTTAGGCTTGTTTCTAACTAGCTCTTTATTAACCCATCTGTATTAATTTACTTTCTGCCTCGTGGCTTTATAACCTTTACTCTGTACTACCCATGCTACTTTCCTGCTTCCTCCATGCCTGGCTGGTGACTCTGCTGCCTTCTTCCCAGCATCCTCTCTGCCTTGAAAATCCTGCCTGGCTATTGGCCGTTTAGCTTTTTTTGGGAGGGGCGGATTTGGATTTTGGTTTTTCTGTGTAACAACCCTGGCTATACTGGAAGTCACTCTCTAGACCAGGCTGGCCTTGAACTCACAGAGATCAGCCTGCCTCTGCCTCCTGAGTACTGGGATTAAAGGTGTGTGTTACCATTGCCCAGCCTAGCTTTTTGTTAAACCAATCACAGGGACATCTTCACACAGTATAAAGGAATACTCCACAACACTGGTTGAATATTTTAACCCCCTGGGTCTTCTCACATTCATGTTCAGCTTCCAGAAGCACTGAGTCTTCTGAGAACTAGCTATGGTTTCTGGGGCATTACACCCTAATTAATATTCCTCTTTTATAGGAACACCATGAAGTGTGGTATTGGACATGTGAGATCTGGGAAGAAAGCATCTTCCCGGGGGTTTGTTGTATTATAAAGAGAAAAAGTAAGAGCCAGAGAGACCTGGCAGTTAATTTCCAGGCTTCAAAAGTGGCAGTAAGACATAATTGCATTAATTTGATGAATTTTAAGACTTGTCCCAGGGCAGCCTGGACTTTACTTCAAGGATGGTGTCTCCAGGGTCATTTCAGGAGGATATTCCCAGCTGAGGATTCTTGTCCAGGATCAGTGAAGAAGCCAGACTTGTTCTCAGTGCCCATCCTAGGTTCTGGACCAGGCCAGGCCATGGCTTCTCAGTTCCACAGACTCTGGAAGAGATGATGCAAGTGGCCCAGACTCCAGGGATCCTGTCGTCATCGTCTCTGCCACTGGAGAAGATGTTACAGCTGGGGTCACGGGGACACAGCCTGTAATCCCAGCACTTGGGAGGTAAAATCGAGACCAGTGAGACTGAGACTAGCCTGACTACACAGTGAGACTCCATCTCTGGAAAGAAGAAAAAGTGTTGTGATCTTACAGTAGACAACCATGAGTGACCATGCTCACAATGGTGTCTTTAGGATTTCTGTAGGGAATCACAGGGCTCTCCAGATGATGTCATAATGATGGCTCCTTCAGTCAGTACCCAGGAGCAAGTACGTGCTTCAAGTACATTCTCTTAATCTTCCTAAGAAATCTGACCCCACCCGTGTGTGTGTGTGTGTGTGTGTGTGTACGTACGTACATGTATGTGTGCACGAGCACTGACATGTGGATATGTACCTAGAGACCAGAGCCTACTCTATCATTCTCTATCTTATTCCCTTGAGCTAGACTGGTGGCCAGCAAGCCCCCATGATGCTCATGTCCCCATCCCCAACAGTGCTGGGTCACATGTGTGTGTCTGCCCTCAGGTGGGTTGGTTTTGTTTGGTTTAGTTGTTGTTGTTAATTTTTATTTTTGAGAATTTCTTACATCTATGCCATGAAATATGAATCTGGCGCCAGTTTGAGAGCCTGTTCTGATGACAACATGTTTGTGTGTTACCTGACATGACACGGTGTTTAGGAAGGCAGCGGACATGAACAGAGGTCAGGTGCTAGTAAACAAATGTGGCGGCACAGTGGCCTTCACCCTAGCCAGCTGGAGACAGTGATGTCTTGCTTTGACCGTGCACCTAACACCAGTAGGAACTGCAGTCCCAAGCCTGTCCTACACTCACCTGCAGAGGCTTACTCCCAGAGGTGGTGCACAGGTGACCCGGGAGAATAACCCGGCCTGCACTCCACAGTTGCTGCCTGTGATTCCATGCTGATCTCAGCTCCATCCTTCAT
This sequence comes from Peromyscus nudipes, assembly GCA_902168325.1. Classification (NCBI taxonomy): domain Eukaryota; kingdom Metazoa; phylum Chordata; class Mammalia; order Rodentia; family Cricetidae; genus Peromyscus; species Peromyscus nudipes. The sequence goes on along the minus strand of CABHPH010148080.1, from coordinate 16,136 downwards.
TTTCATGGACCTGTTGCAATAACTCAGATACTTTGAGACTTCCATGCTCAGAATCCACCCTGACATAACTCATGGTACAGCCATCACTACGGCAGTGTACTTTTAAATCTGGATTAGCATTCCTTGAACACTATGAGTTTGCAGATGCGTCCGCCATCTTCTACAGGGTGTGTGTGAGGGCATTGCTGCTCAGACTTCAGCACTGATAGGACAGCTCATTTGCTTGCCCCCCATGGTGGGCTGCACAGTGCCCTGGCTGTTCACTGGCGCTGACCTCAGGAAATGGATTAATGATTGTCTCCTCCTCAGGAGTGATCCCTGGGGCTGGCCCCTGCCCTCAGTATTTCCCTTGGCCATAGGGCCTAGATCACACACACACACACACACACACACACACACACACACACACACACACACACTGCTCCGCATGGTATTCTAACTCCAGAGAAAATGTTCTGTGTCCGTTTTAGGATAGTAGCAGCCAGAATCCAAAACATAAAACTTGACCGTGACATTTCTTCCAGATCTTTGTCTTGGTGCTCTTATTACAGTTTAAGAAAATTAAAGTGTAGAGCAAAACCCCAGATATGACTGCCAATCCACTGAATTCAAAGCAAACCAGTTCCTGTTTTTATTAAAATACACAATTTTTAAAAGCTAATTTGACAGCTTGGTTCAAAGCAGAAGGATACTGGAGTGTGAGGCTGGCTTGAAAACAGCAATGTAAAAGCCATTTATGCCACTGAAAAGGCCCCACCTGTTACTGTCTGTTGCACACGCCGTGGAAGGGAAGCACTTAAAAAGACATTTTCTCTGGGCATGCCTTTTCTCCCCACATTTACCCCCTTGGGTTTTCTCGAGAGATAGTATTAAAAAGTTAAGAGCCATGTCTGCCTTTTAACTCATTAATAATTCACCTTCCCCCTGGCGCAGAAGTGTTGGCTGGACCCATTAGCTGTAGGGTCAATACGACGCCACTGGCAGCAGCAGGGGGCGGTGAGTTCACAATGAACAGAGAGGCAGGCCAGGGCCCTGGCCGTAGCTGTACTAGCCCAGGAGCCCAGCACACATGCTCATCATCTGTGCATGGTTCATTTTCTTGGGCATAGACCAGTGTGTGGCTGCTGGATGGTCTGGAGCCTAGCCTGGCAATAGTGAGGTGAGCGCCCTGCCTCTGAGCTGGCTGTCCCCAGACCTGCTAACCTGCTGAGTTTCCTGGGGTAAGAATGACCCCTCTGAGCCATCTCTTTAGTTCTTGCTGGCAAAGAAACTGGGCTATGGTTTTGCTGGTATCCAACTTCCATCTGTAGAGCATCCTTGGTCTTGAAGCTCTTAAGCCTGTTTGAGGGAGGGCAGGTCCTATGGGGTTCTGGTTCTTCCTTTAAAATAAGGTCTCACTCTGTGGCCCAGGATGGCTGCCCCTGAACACATAGGTGACTCTTCTGCCTCAGGATTATAGGCATGGACTACCTCACCTGCTTTACAGTTCTTATTCTCAGGGGCTTCCCCCTCCCCTGCACAAAATCTGTGGGCTTCGACTCAGAAACTGTGGGAAGACATCGTGGTCCCTTGAGAGTGACATTCCTGCCTCAAGTGTGAGGTAGAGTGGGAACCTCTGGCCTTGCTAGTGTGCCTCATCCATAATGCAGCCATGCTTTGAGAACAAGCTGAGATGAGGGCCATCAGAGCCCCCACTCCCTGAGCAGGGGCTGGGTGGAGGGAGGAGACTCCCGCCACTTGTCTGAACTTGACCTGGAATGCCTTTCCTCTTCACGTGAGGAGCCTGTGGGAGCCTGGAGTCCCTCCTGGTTGTCACCTCTCACTCTGTAGCTTGCTGTTCTCAGTTTCAACCCCAGTCATTCTTTTAGGCTCCCGTCTTCCCACACAGCTCAGTCCATGCACAGGTGTACTCCCAAGACTTGTTCCCAGAGGAGCCTGAGTTACGGCTTGGAGGTCAGAAGGAAGCTCTGTGCAGAAGGGGATGTGCAGCCGTGACCCTCAAGCCCTGCTTGTCCCGGCCCAGGAAGCTCCTTATCTCAGGACCTTGCAGCCAAGCATGCAGAAGCCCACTTCCACTGTGCATGATTGACAGTTCGCTGTCTGTATTTTACTGTGTGGAGACAGACAGAGGAACCAAGCTGAGGCCTCAATAACCTGACTGGGTCCCTGGGGACGTTTGCGTGTTATTCCTGGCATGCCTTCATGTACATGTCATGTGGCCACAAGATCTTAATTTGAATGAGCACCACTTCTCCTGTGTTCTCTGGAAAGTGGAATTAGCAGTCAAGCACAGGCTGGAAATGCTAAGTAGTTAGCGGCCCCCCTGCCTCCCGGAGCCTCTCTTCTCGCGCTGACTCTTCTAATGATTTAATCTTAATTTAGGCAGAATACACTATCCCTGATCAGCTCATGAGCTGGAAGTTCTAAACGTTACTAAAAACAAGGCAGACTTTTGAACTCTGAGAAGTATGTCAAAATCATTTAAGAGCAAGCTTGCTAATAGAAGCCAAGCTGTGATTTGCCTTAAAAATACTGCCTGCTCATTTGTAGTTGGGTGTCTGGCATCTCATTGTGTTGGAATATGATGCGGATTATGTTCTCACGTAAGTGCACAGTTGTATCTTCTGGTCTCTAGCTGTAGACTCTTCAGCATATTCCATTTTTATAAAAAGTTCACTCATTCTTTAAATATTAAAAAATTCCCCTCTGTCTGCATTGAATTAGTTAGGCATAGATTATTTAGATTTTTGAATTTTTAAGTTTGTTTATCTAAAATTTGACATACACAGATCCATGGGCAGATGCTTGCTAACATGAACCCTAATTTTCCCTAATCCCCCAGCAGATGTTCAGTATAAACTTTTTACTAGAATTAAAACTTTTTGTTGCCTTCATTTAAAGATTGTCTGTTTGCTTTGATCAGTGCTGTTTGCAACTTGGAATCTGAACTTTTAGAGAATAAATGTGTGCTAGAACCAGACACTGTTCTAAATATTCAAGTACTTTGCAAATATCTACTTCAGTGGTTCATTACAACACGCTGACCTTAAAAAAATCCACAAAGCAGCTGTTTTCTGTCCTAGTTAGTTCTGTCACCCACCGTGACTCAGCCTAGAGTCCCCTGAAAAGGGTCCCACTGAGGGATTGCCCAGATCCAGTGGCCTGGGGGCTTCTCTGTGGTGTTTGTTGTGAATGTTAATTTATGCAGGAGGGCCCAGCTCACTGCGGGCAACACTGTCCCCTAGGCAGGTGGTCAGCATGAGCCTGAGAGGAAGCCGGCAAGCTAGGTTCCTCCATGGTCTCTGCTTCAAGCTCTTGCTTGAGTCCTGCCCTGACTTCCCTCCATGATGGACTCTGACCTGGAATTGTGAGCCAGATAAATCCTTTTATCCCCTAAGTTGATTTTGGTCAGAGTAGGTGTATTGTCTTGTTTTTATCACAGCAACTGAATGAAACTCAAACAGATGTCTTCTGCATGGCTGGGTCAGTGGTCATGCCCTGCCTTGGTCTGTGCTTGTCTTGAAATGTCCTTACCCCTCCATCCATTTTTTAAGGACTCTTGGTTAACATTTATTTTCAGGGCTTGAAATACATCATTCTACACTGCTTTTAGGAATCTGCTGCTGTTCTGATATTTCTGACTTTGTAGGTGACTTGAGATTTCCCCTTACGGTTTTTCATATTGTCTCTTGGCTCTGTATTGTGAGCAGGGCCTCTAGGTCAATGTTTATTGTGGTTCTGAATACCACTTGTGTTTGGATGCCTGCCTTTCTCTCAACCTGGGAAATTCTGTGCCCATGGTTTCACTAAATAAAGTCTCTACACCCTGAGTGTCCCCAAGTCCCTCCTGCCCCATGGACTCTGCACCCTGAGTGTCTCTAAGCCCTCCTGCCCCATGGACTCTGCACCCTGAGTGTCCCCAAGCCCTCCTGTCCCATGGATTCTGCAGTTTGGTCTCTGGACTGTATCCCAGAGTTTAGGGGCATTGTGGCCATGCCCATTGATGTCCTTGTTGGTGTTCAAATGCAAGTTTCATCACCTTGACCTCTGTCTCTCATGTGCTTCTGCTTGGCTGGGTCACTGGCAATGCCATCCTTGGTGACTTTTATTTGGTTCACTGAATTTTTCATTTCCAACCTTGGTATTTGATATTCAGGAATCTGTTTCCTTGCTAAATTTCCTTCCATTCCGTTGTTTTTCTCATTCATTTTACTGACTTTTTCGGGGGTGGGGAGAAAAGCTGTGCTCAGCTTCTCTGTTGCCAGAAAGCGTCAAACAAATCACAGAAATACTTGGGAGTCAAGATGCCAAATCCTATTTGAGAACCTTAAACTAAGTTTTCCTGCAGTGACCAGGGTCAGTACTGTAGAACTCAGTGCTGCGGACGTAATGGATTCAATCTGACGTCTTTCTCCCGGGCAGAGCCTGTCGCTGTCAGCATCTGCACCTCGGAGTTCTGTAGTGGGGGCACATCTGGTGGGGTGCAGGGAATGACTGACTGTCCCTCCCTGTCTTACGTTCATGTTGATGCTTTCTCCTGCTTCTTCGTTTGTATTGACTGGATTTTAAGTAAAGACGCTTTGATTGCCTCACTTAAAGTAAATGCATGTACTCACGTCTCACCAGAACCGTTTCTATGGGAAGCACTGATGAGTCAGTCACTCACTCCACAGTGTGGATGCCATTCTACCATCTGGTTGAAATTTAAATAAGTCAGGATGGTGTGAACTCTTTTCAGCCACCTATACACGTGAAGTAAGTCAGTGCTGACGTGCTGTATCCACTCCTGGTGTGCGGCTTAGAGCTAATTAGAGGGGACCTTGAGCCCTAGCAGCATTCTGGTCACTTCTAGTCTGTCATTACACTGAAATGCACATCTTCCCTGATCCTCAAAGACAGAACAGTATTTCACTTAAAATGAAATAAATGCTAGCTGGTTAAGTTAGTCTGTGTTCTCCCCACAGGCATACCCACCCTCTGTATAGTTGCTCTCCATCTGCTGGGCTGTGTTCTTCCTAAAAAAGGCAGCGGGCAGCATGCATGGCCCACAGGCAGTAATGACCCCGAATCGTGCCTTTTCTGTTGTCATGAAATGCAGCAGTCTCCCGAAACCCCTTGAGCCTGGTCCTGCTCTGTCCATACGGGCTGCAAAGTCTTGGGTAAATCCAAGTCTGAGGGATTCAGCTGAACCAGACGACCATACTTGAGCTCTTTGCCTTCTGGGTTTAACCACTTTGCCCCCGTGGCTTCAGGTCCCAGCTATTGTAGATCTGACTGAAGCCAGAAACACGTGACATGGTCAAGCTTTAGTTATAATAAATAAAAGATAATGGTCCCTTATCACCTTAAAGGCTTGAACTGGCCTCAGCCACAAATTCTGTCCATGGTGCTCTCCTTGCTAGACCTATCAGTGTGTTCACATACATGCACCTGTGAGTGTGGGAGTGTGTGGTAGCAAGTGTGAGCATGTGAGGTCAGAGGAAAACCTTGGCTTCTCACCTTCCACCTAGTTTGCCACAGGCTAGCTGGCCAGGAAGCTTCTGGGGGTCCTCCTATCTGTACCTCCCGCCTCACCACATCTGACTTTTACATGGGTTCTGGGGGATTAAAACTGAGGTCCCCATCTTGTGTGGTAGGTACCTGAGCCATGCTCCCAGCCCTGTTCCCCGCTTTTGCATAATGAGCTGTTGTGCTTCAGAGGGTTCCAGGCCTCACCAGCATGTGCAGTGACTGTGAACGTCCTCATTAGGCCTTAAGATGAAGGATCACCCACGTGTGGTCATTGCACACAAACACTAGTGAGGGCTTACTGTAGTGTCCTGGGAACAGTGTTTGCTCTCCTTTGGGTGGTTATCTAAGTCCTTGGTCTAAACATACATTAAGCTGTAAGTTACACACACACAGGTATTAAGAATGTCTCTGGCGCTGAGAGCCCCTCCTTCCAAAGCTCACCAGAAAAACCTAAAACCTCGAACTTCACCAACTTAGAGGTATGTGAATGTTCTAGAAGGTCAAAGCAGTATTCACTCACGTCTCCAGGACGCTCTGTGTGCCTGTGTTCCTCTGCCATGCGGACATGCATTAGCATGGGAGACTTGTGATGGCCTCAGCCCCCGGTGCAGAGCTCAGTCATGCAGACATCAGTAGAAAGGCAGCAGGAAACACCTCAGGTTAAGGAGACACAAGGCAGAGATCTCGGGGAGCTTCAGTGATCTGTCCTGTAGAGAGAAGTTGAGAGAAGCTAAGGCCCTATCCCTGACTCTGACCAGCTAGGTCTAGAACTCTGAAAAGCTGCCAGGGTCTGAGGGTTTCCCCCTGTGCAGAGGGGCTGAGGACAGCATCCCTCCACTCCTGCTTTGCCAGGACAATGTGCTAGAACCTTCTTGGGATGCTCATGTGGTGGGATCCACCTCAAACTCAAGTAGCTAAGGCTCACCCTCTATTCTGCCTTCAGAGTTCACAGCAGGAAGAAGCCACACCCAGTCCCACCTCAGTGGCCCCCCGGGCTCCTGAAGGAGTCCTAAGTCATGAAGCTCTCCATGAGCTGACCCCATTGTGCTGACGCTCAGCCAGCATCTGTGGAGCTGGCAGGACGTAGAGCAAAGTCTGGAGATGGATAAGGCAGGAGAGAATGACCCCCTGCTGGGGAGGGGGTGTAGCAGTACAGCCCTCGCTGGCTCAGGCCACCTTTCCTGAAGGCCAAGGCGCGATGGCCTCACATGTTTGCTCACGTGGTTCTTCCCGGCACTCCCACCCTCTTAACCTCTCTCGGCTTCTGTGTTCACTCCCTCCCACCCGTCCTCTCTGTTTTTCTCACCCCTCCCCCACTTCATTTATCCATTCTGTTTATTCTTAGTCTAGTATTCCCTCACCCTAAGGCCTGTGCAGTCTATCCTTGTCTCCTTACCACTCCCAGGGAGCCTTAGCTGCTTCCTCTGGCCCTTAGTCATCAGAGAGCCCCTTCCAAAGACCTCTGGTGTCTCAGGAATCACACACACACAGTCACACACACAGAGTCACACACACAGAGTCACACACACACGACACAGAGTCACACACACAGTCTCACACACACACATGCACACACACACACGAGTCACACACACATGCACACGAGTCATACACACACACACACACATGCACACGCATCACACGAACATGCAGGTACATAGCACACAGCACTGAGAGCCAGCAGCCTCCTGCCTCACCCACCCCCACCCACCCCCGGTGGTAGGCAGAGCTTCCTTCTTCTGAGCCTCAGCGAGGAAGCTCTGCTCTGTTTTACAGGCCCGAGGTCTATGCACAAGCTGATGCTAAACACCCACCCTTGTAACTGGATGGTGGAGAGCCCCAGAAGGTTCAGTTCCGACTGCTGTCTGCACCCTTCTGGGGCCTTTTCTTCCACACTGAGTTATGTGGCTCCTCTTCTATTTTTACAAGAGACCATTTTTAGATCCATTTTATTATATTCATGGCAACATTCAAAGGAAGGTGCAGAGATTTTTCAACACCCATCCACGTGTGGCCTCCCAGTCTGAGGGAGAACATGGCCCTCTCCCCGACCTCTTGATTCCAGCTCTGAACATCTTGGCAGCTTACTTGGGCCTGTAACCCTTGGCCTGGAGGTTGTTTATAGCTGATGAACCTCCCTGACACCATGTAGTCCACAATCCACACTGGGGTTCACACTTAGTGTGGGGCATCCTGTGGGTTTGGGCAAATGTGCAATGGCACACGTCAGTGGGTATAATGCAGAGCCTCACACTGCCCCGGACATCTGTCCTGCCCTACCGTGTTGTCCCTTGCTTGTTCCCGGACCTTGCCAGCCCGTGATCATTTTTACTGCCCAGTGTCACAGAGTTAGTGGAAACACTATGGACCCCTTTCGGATTGACTTCTGTCCCTCATAACATTGCGTTGACATTTCCTTCATGTCTTGTCACTGCTCAGTAGCTCATTTCTGTCAACATGGACCAATATCCCTCATCTGGATGCACCACACATTACTCATCCTTTTGCCTTCTGGAAGGTGCTGGGTTTGGTTGCTTCCAGATTTTATCAATTTGCTGTAAGCTTCTGTGAGCAGGTTTCTGTGTGAATCTGTTTCCACTCCTCTGGGTAACTACCCAGAGTGTGGTCCCGGGAGCACATTGGAAGCATTGACGTAGTTCATAAGAAACGCTCGAAGAATCTTCCAAAGCAGCTGCTCATTTTTGCATTTCCAGCAGCAAGGAACCACAGTTCCTGATGCCCACACCCTTGTTATTGCTTGATGGCATCAGCCCCTTAGAGCACCACTATCCAGTCAGCAGCCCTTCAGATTCAAAGCAGTTTAGTAAAGGTCTCGGTGAGTCATTTTGCAGATGCCAACAGACTCATTATAAACATACGGACAGGCAATAGACCCAGCATAGCACTGGCCTGGGCTTTGGAACCAGCCTGGGAGTGCTGGCTTCCCAGCTCCTTGACTTTACAGCTGGGTTGAAGTGACTCACCTCTGTATTGTTTGCCTATGTGTAAACCTATGTGTAAATGGTAGTGCTTTCTGAACCTGCCTGCTCCAGGACTGTGGGTGTAGATGTAAAAGCCCATACACAGTAAGCCTTCCAGAGCCAGCTGCCACCATCTTACACTGTCACATCTCTGGTGTAATGGGATGCAGGCCCCAGGCCAGCTCACGCCTCCTATGGCTTCCTCTGCCCCTTTGAGCCCTGAGCTGAGTTCCTTGCACTGAGGAGAAGTCAGGTGGAAATGCCTCTGAGACCCCCTTGTGCTAAGTATTCTCTGTGGCGTCTGAGACTGGACAGATGCCTGAGGGGAGGAACTCGAGACTCCTTAACCTCCACCTTCTCAGCATAGCGTATGTTCAGGCGACTCCAGCATGGTGAACTCAGAGCTGTGTTTATGATGACTATGGAGAAGTCATGATTGTAAAATCTAAGAGAAAACTTGGAGCGTGTGGAATTGCCCTTGGAGGTTACTCTAGTCCTGCTGCTGTCCTGTGGCCCCTCAACTAACACCTGATGCAGTGAGCCTGGCAAGCGCTGGCCGTAACCGAGGAGTTCAGAGCGCTCAGACAATGACATGTTATTACCAAATTAGGGACACGCTAGGTATGCAGTTTATGATGCCCCAGTAATTGTCCCAACCTAACCAATAGGTTATCTAAAAGGTTTTAAACAGAAAAATAAATGAGGTGTCCGGGAGTGGACCCCGCTTCTGCTGCCCACCCCAGCACTGTGACACAAACAGACGGGGAGCTCTGTGTGGAGGAACCTATTCTCCTGGGAGCCAGAACACGGTGGGACCTGTGGCTCACTGTCTTTGACCAATCTGTGCTAGCCGGGCACCCTTGCCATTCAAAGAGATGTTCTTTTCTGGAATACAGCCCCAATTGCTCCACAAGTACACTAGACACATTTTTTTTCCTATGTACCAAGTGCTGGGCCCATCAGGGCTCTGGGAACTGAGGCTCCTCACAGTATTCCAAGGGCCCTGTATTAGTAATTACTTACATTATCAGCAGACACTAGATCTTCCATGTCAGGTTGGTGGAGACAGATCAAGCATATACCCCAGCACAGAGAGCCCCACCAGAGGGTGTATACCTGCCTTTTGAGGGTTCTCTGAGACATAAGGAAACCTTAAAGAAGGAAGCCTTCTCCTGAGGCCTCCACCCACTCCTGCTGAGGCCCTACTGACCTCAGGCTGAGGTGCTGTTCTAGAAATCAATTTGTCAGGGTTAGCTCAGGCTGCCCAGGTACTACTTTGGGGCTCCTTTTCTCTGGGACAAGCTCTGTGGAGAGGAATACTTGGACAAAATTGTGTTTGGAAGGAAAGGAGGCAGGAGCTGGATTTTACAATCAGGTGTTGTCCACGGCCTGCTGGGCAGACACCAGACTCATACTGAAATTTAACAGTTCTCATCAAAGAAGTCACTGTGCTCCCCATAACTCATTTCTCACCCGCCTCAGACACTGGCAGCTTGAAAGTTAATTCCGAAGACATTTAATCCTCTGACTGTATTTACACAGGCTCACGGGATCAAGGTCCAAAAGGCTTTTTAGCCAAGCTTAAGAAAACAGACATGTGTACCCTGTCCTCACACGTCCCTGTGTGTAACCTTGGTAAATAAGACTCACAGGAGTAAACATTGGTGACTCAATGTGACTTCCCCTTGAGTGCCTCAGAGTGACTGTTGCTCGCTCACCTGTACCCAAGGTCTCTGGAAAGTGAGAAGCCATCCTAGGAGGAGGCGAGGCTTGGACCTTGTCCCCAGAGATCAGAAGATATTTAATCCTCAACGCAACAATGTTAGGGGCTGGTACCTTTGAGTGGTGGTTGGGTCATGAAGACTCTGTCCTTGGGAAGGGCCTGGAACTGTTACCACGGAGAGGGCTCCTGATGCATGGTGAAGTGTTCCTGCCTCCCTCCCTCCTTCTCGCCCTCCCTCCCCCTTGCCCTCCCATCCTTCCCCTTGCCCTCCCTCCCTTCTCTTTGCCCTCCTTCCCTCTCCTCCCTCCTTCCCTCCCTCCCTCTCTTCTTCCTCTTTCTCTCAGTTTTCCTCTTTCCTTCCATCTTCCACCCTCAGTGACAGCAGAAAGGCTGTGGCATTGTGGCAGGATCTCGGCCTTGAAGCTTCCAATTCCAGAGCCGAGAGACATAAATCTTGGTTCTCTGTAACTCACCTCTGTCCTGTGTTCTGTTTTAGCAACATCAAATGAGCTAAGGTGCCCTAGAGTATCCGTGCCCTGGGGCAAAAGGAGAACCGAGGCTACCCTCATTGGCCCTGGCTCTCTTCAGATCAAAGTCACAACCAAATTTCACTCCTTGGAGGTCCTGTTTGATCTGATTTTATTTCTGAATTTTGGACCAAGAAAAATCAATATAAAGATAAGCATCCTGTTCCATTCACAGCTGAAGTCCATACCCCAGGGGTGTAACAGGGGAAGTTTGCACCCTCACATCACCTCAGTTCTCTGGCCAGCAGGAAACCGTATCCCTCTGTCTGCCCTGAGTCCTGTTTTTCTTCCTTCTACCAAATTAAATAGAAATTATTTCTTCCTGCTTGTTAGAAGAAAAAAAAGTCCCTAAATCCTGTGCTTGCTCAGTCTTCACACAACCCAGGTCCTGCCTGCTGGGTAACAGTCCGTGTGTGTGTGTGTGTGTGTGTGTGTGTGTGTGTGTGTAGTATGTGTGTAGTGTGTGTGAGTATGTAGTGTGTGTATGTATGTATGTGTGTAGTGTGTATGTATGTGTGTAGTGTATGTGTAGTGTGTGTGTATGTGTGTGTGTAGTGTGTGTGTAGTGTGTGTGTAGTGCATGTGTGTGTAGTGCATGTGTGTGTGTGTAGTGTGTGTGTGTAGTGTATGTGTGTGTGTAGTGTGTGTGTATGTGTGTATGTATGTGTGTAGTGTGTATGTGTAGTGTGTGTGTAGTGTGTGTGTGCGTGTAGTGTGTGTGTATGTGTGTAGTGTGTGTATGTGTGTAGTGTATGTATGTGTGTATGTGTAGTGTGTGTATGTATGTATGTGTGGAGTGTGAGTATGTAGTGTGTGTATGTATGTATGTGTGTAGTGTGTGTGTGTGTGTGTTTCAACTCTCAGCTCTATCGGTTGCTGCCAGGCTCTCTGCTCAGGATTGCTGGGGCATCTTTGAAAGCCTTCTGCACCCTTCCTTCTGCCAGGCTCAGTGAGAAGTTTGCATGCACAGTGCAGCATCCCACCACCAGGAGGGTGTGGCTTGTGACCCTTAAAGACCAGTTGTGGGGAAACGGCAGACGTCTGACTCCTAAATATCTGTCACTGTTATGGGGAAGTCTTGCAGAGAGAAAGCAAGAAGCAGGGTGAGGAGGCTTCATGTAGGAATACAGGAGCATGGAATAGAAGGAAGATAACCTGTGTTTTCAACAGGAAGCCATGTCCCCAATTTCCTTCCTGAGCCCCACTCCACCTTTGCTCACTTGCCCCAGCCCCCCTTCTCCAACACCGTGGCTATGGCTGCACCCTTGGGTGCTCCTGGGCCCTAGGGAAGCATCCTCCCTGTCTTGACCCTTGGTGTTCCCTGCTTCCTCCTCCCTGTCTGCTCTTAGGTGGACTTGAGGGCCCTTAAGCTGACAGCAGGTTTGTAGCCGCGGAGTCCCAGTCTGGGTAGATCTAAAAATCCAGCCTTGCTCACACCCAGCTACCAGACTCATTCATGGGATTTCACTTTGTGGCCTTACTCACCCCACTTCTGAAAAGCAAAGACCCAAGAACACCCACCTCACAGGGGTCTCACAGGGACACAAGGCTATAATGCACCCTCATCAACCTATAGGACATCGTAGGAATTTATCTCTGACGATGGAAAGAGTCCCTCATTCAGTCAGGCCTGTCAACATGTCCGTCAAAGCAAGGCCCCAGCAAGGATATTCTCTCAGGATTCTGACAGGATTCTAGCTTTAAGTCAACTTCTCAAGTTTCTGTCAATAGTGAGACTAAGACATGAACAGCCTCCATCCTGTCCTGTTCTCTGGATGTTTCTGTTTTGTTGAGCTGACCTCATGCTCACAGATTTCTGTCATCCCTTTGTGCAGGAAGGAGACCTTTGTGACAGTCATTGTAGCTGTCCTGACAGCCTTTGGTTCTGTTCACACTGGCTGCTTCTGTGTAGAATTTGATTTTATGGTGTTGGGTTTCTATCTGTCTGATTTTGAAGAAGAGCGGCTGAGCTCCGAGGTCAGCCCTTGGACCAGCTTGCCTTGACCTTTCCCACTTTGGTCACTTGTGACCACCCACTGTCATCCTCTGACTCACATAACCCTGAGCCAAATGAAAGGCACATCAGCAAGAGATGACCACGGAAGCAGCAGCAGCTATAGACCAGTTTGAAGTGAAGAGCTTCCTCCAGAGGGAACTAAACTCCTGATGTTCCGGGAAAGGAGTTGTTGGTTAAGCTGGGTGTGGGTTACAAGGCTAAGGTACACCTAGAACTACCAGGCAACTATGAAAGCAAGAAAACCTGGTCAGAGAAACCCCTGCCCAAGGCCAGCCATGTGGCAGGGCCTGTGTTCAGGGCATTTCCAGCACACTCTCTCTTCTGAGGTACTACCAAGTCAGGCCCATGCGGATCAGCAGGTGTCTCCCTGACATACAGTTCACTGTCTAGAACCTGGCCCTGGACAGGGCGCTGACCCTCTTCCTTTGTGTTGATGACCCATTCAGTCTCGTGCGATGTCCAGGCCCAGTCAGGACCATGTATGAGCCACCTGCTCCTCCGGAAGTGGGAGCTGGGCCAGTCTTAGTTGAGGGGCATAGCAGCATTTGTTGTCACCTTGGCCCCTTGAAGTGTGAGGGAAGAGTCTGACCATGTTCCCTAACATCTGACCCATGCCTCCACTTGTCAGGACACGTTTCCGGAAGCTTTCTCCCGAGCCTTCAGCCATCCTTCAGGGTGGGTTCTCATTTTTCTTTGAAAAGGGTATTTCTCAAAAGACATACTTTCTGCTCTGCCAGACACTCCTACAGCCAGGGATGAGCAGGGACTTTGATCCTGTGGGCGTTCTTTAAAGTTTGATCTTTTGATCTTATGTTTTGTTTCTCTGTTCTTAATGGCTTGCCTCAGAATTGCCTGAGTGGCATGTCAGGTAAGACAAACACTTTCTAAAGCAAAATCCATGTGCAAACGTTGTCACAGAATCCCTAACCAGGTGCCACAAGTCACCCTTGAAAACTGGTGGGGGGTTTGAGTGCAGGACATCTGCTCTCCTCTGATTGTGATCATGACCCAGATGCCCCCAGAGTCCAGGTGACCCCTCACCACTCACCCTGCTCCATCACTGTCCTCTTGGTCTTTATAGAGAATAATAAGGAGCCTTTCCAGGGCATGCGCCACACGCTGTGGGCTACAAGGGACTCACTCACTCATTCATTCATTCATTCTGTCTCTCTCCCTCCCTCCTACCTCTCTCTCCCTCTCCCTCTGTACTCTCTCTGCTAGGATAACCCACTTCTCTGCTCTGGCTCCCCTGAAACACAGACCTCTGAGCCAGGTTGAAGGGCAGCCCAGGGAGCAACCATAGCCTACTAAAGATTCATGTAATCTTACTCAGAATTCCTAGCAGGCAAAACCCTGAGTCCAGGGTATCTAAGTTGTATAGCTGTGGTAGCAGCAGCTTGTCCTATAAACCTTTCTCATCTTTGCCATCACACAAATAGAAGCTCTAGGCTCCTACATCCAATACATGTGAGACCCGGAGAACCGGAGAGTACCAAACTGGAACCCAGCTTCCTAGGGTGGAAAGGACCACAATGCTCATTAGAAATCCTGGCAATCCATGAAAACTAGTCACTTGGATCCATGGACATTTTTATTCTGGGCCACTGTTGTTATAGCCGTGGGTTCTAGGCCAAGGCTTGACATTAATTTGGATTTGTCGGTGGCAAAGATCTCATGAATAATTTAAATTGGGATTCTGAGGATGCTACCAGTTTTCAAGAGTCAGTCCTTAGGGTTTTAGGGAAGTTAATTAATCTTTATCTCTGGAAGAAGAACACAACCACCGTGACGGACTTGTGGGCTGTTGTCTGCCTGTGTTTCTGGGTAACATTAAAATATACCATAAGCTGAGAAGTGCTCACAAACCAAAGAACTGGAAACTCCTGTGGCCAGAAACAGGGGAGACATTAGGTGGGCTTGGGGAGGTAGACTGTTATAAATTAACATTAGGATTTCTGCTTCTGGCCAACATGTAGTTATACAGATCAGATTTACCCTCCTGTTGAAAGTAGTTAAAAGGAGGAATGGGTGGGTAGAAGAGGAATTAATATGGCGCTAGACACTGGCAGTGACAGTTAGTGGTCCCTAAGAGGTGGCATGCAAGCAGGCAAATGACCCAGCTGAATCCCGGGAGCATCTGTAGCCACAGCTTGTGGAAAACTGGCACAGACTGCAGCAGAGTCCCTGAGCAGAACGCACGGAGCAGAGGGTAGAGGGAGGCCAAGGCAGCTGCATTCCCAGGACACAGCTCTGGACAGGAAGCCTGGGATCCTCTGTGCCCCACTGGGTATTGAGCAGAACTCATGAGCACCTGTGTGGGAAGGATTCCCAGGGAACTGTGTCAGAGTGCTCACCCAGGGCCAGGTCGGTATTGTAGTACCTGGAAAACATACCGGGTGTCAAGTAGAACACAGAGCACTTCTTGCCTCTGGTGGGGAAATGTTAGCCCTGGACAGAACCCTAGCAATGCGGAGAAGCAAGACCTCAGAGAATCACAGTCAGCTGCACTCCAAACACATAATACAAGTCATCCGTTAGAGGTGTGGAGAGGAGGAAAACCAATCCAGAGCCGACTCATCCTTCAAAATGGGCAGATAAGTTAGTACCCAGCGCATGTGCAAAGTCTGAAGCCACTGAAGATACTTTTAAAATGAGAAATCAGAAGTAAAAACTATAGTATCTGAGATGAAAAATACACAGGATAAGGTTGGCTGCAAATTAGACATTGCAAGAGAAAAATTAGTGAGTTTGAACAGTTATAGGCTAATCAAAACGAGACACAGAATGCTCAGAAATCTGTCTCAAGGGTGTTTTATACGAGGACAGCCTGAGTGGCAGGCCACCTCCTCCTCAGTCTGTGGCTTTTATTCCTTTTCATGCTCAAATAGAAATGATAGTCGAGACTAACACAAGTGGGCGGGGCTGCCTCCCTGCAGGACTGTATCCTAAACCCCAAAACCAAGAAGTCCCTGGGGACCAGGTGCCTCTAGAGCATGTGAAGCCCTGGCTTTGGTCCCAGCACTAAAAAGAAAAGTGCAGCTTGGCCCACTTGGGTTTTTGATTGGGATCCTGATACATTCTGAAATGCACACAGGGCCAATTTCAGACAGCCATAATGATGCTTGCTTCGGAGTCCCACCCAAGTAGGCTGTAAGAGAAAAAGAACTGGGACTGTAACTGAGGGCCGTCTGCTAAGGCTGGAAAGTGTCTCCTGGGCTGCTTGGGTCAGGAGTGTAGGGAGGGCCCCAGGCTGGCCTGTTTATGCTGTGCATGAGTTTCAGCTCCTTGGCTGGCTCTGCAGCTGGAGATGTAGGTCTGCACTTTCTGGGGCTTCATAGGGATGCTCCGTAGGGACAGCGGGGCTTTCTGCACACGAG
>CABHPH010148079.1:21069-40110 GCA_902168325.1 Peromyscus nudipes | reverse complement strand
CCACGTTGGGCCCTGGGTACTGTCTGGTTACTGTCTATGAATAGATCCCAGACTACCAGTTCTCAGTGATGAGAACAGGTTTCATATCCCACCACACTTGAACCTTCTGTCCAGTGCTTGAGGTCAAATGAAAAGAAAGCAGACTGAGATGTGGTGCTGTACACTCTTGGATTGTCACGGTTTGCTCCCAAACTGAATCTCTTAGTTCTGTGTAAACCAGATGATGCATACACAAGATGCATCATCACACATGCAGCAAAACATTCATAAAAGAGAAGGAAGCATGGACAGAGTGAGAGAAAGAGCAAGTGGGAGAGAGAAAGAAGAGGGAAGAAAGGACACCAGTGACAAGCAGCTATAGCAGTGGTAATGGATGACCTAGGATCTGCCCCATATCCCCTCTATCGAGACATAGATCCTTTAGTTTTAGCTGTTTGTGGGGTGCCTTTGGAATTCCTGAAGAGTATCCAAAGAGTTCATTGTTCCCAAAGAGTATCATTATATTCTAAAAAAAACAAACAAGCAAACCAACAGAGAAACACCTCTGTACTTGGGAGCATCTGTTACTGTCGTCTCCACCAGTCCTCTCGACTGCTCCCAGAATTCTTCACATTTGGAGGAACACCAACTGAAAAGTTTTATCCCCCAACAGCAGTTGAGTATCCACTCTATGCCTGGCTGAAGTGATGCTGGAATGACAAATGTCCAGTATGGAGCAGGCACTTACACAGGAATTTCATTTGTGTAGTTATTTTTAGTTTTACCTATATAAATCTTCGTTGCTTGCTGTCTGTCCAGTGGGTAATTGCTCTTAAGTGTGTGGAAGGGGGTGGTGGTGGCTAGATGGCTTTCTCTCAGTGAAACCACTCATTCCAGTGCTTGGATAGCAGAGAACCAAGAGGAAGGCAGGGGAGAGGGAAGTTAGAAATGCAGGCCATGGTATCTGGTCTTGTTACAGAGTGTTTAGATCTTATTGTAAACAGGTTCCAAGTCCAGCATCCATGGCTAAGCTTTACATATTAGCATCATTGTCAGTATTTTGCTGAAAAAGAACCAGAGTTGAAGAGAAGCAGACAGTATAAGGGTGTGAGTGGACTCGATAGTAGGCAACAGTGGTCTCCATTAGTGAGAAGCAATGAAAGTGGGGGAAATATATAGGGGATGAAATATATTTTGAAAAGCTGTCTCTGCTTCAGAGGTGAGAAGTGTGTGACTGACAGCTATGAGTTTCCTTCAAAGCTCTGGTGTAAGCAAATAAGTAGAAGGCAGTAGTTTGATTGACATGAGGAAGATTGAAAGAGCCCTAATTAGGGTTAGAATTCACTATGTGGTATTTACAGGCATGGCTTTGAGATGCTTAAAACATCCACACTGAAGTATCAGATAGAAGGGAAATAGCAGGCTGGAGACTGAAACAGACTGTTGGTGAGGAGCTGGTATCAGACCACTGATGATATGGACATTCCTATGAGAAATCTAATAATACAGCTCAGGTTTTTCTCCAAAATGCCTTCTTTTTAATTACCCACTAATTCAGACATCTGCTGTAAAATTTAGCGAAAAGAAATAAAGCCCACTGAAAAATACAATGCTAACTTTTCAGCGTATGGAATTCCCCTCCTTCTTTTGACAAAGTCACTGCAACTCTATGATTGTTACCATGTGCACCTCATTATTTGGTTTCATCTTTTCCCCATGGTCTTGATCAAAATCAGGCCTCACACATTCTAGGCAAGGGCTCAGTCACCATTTATCTTATGGTTTGTACTTGTAAGAAACAACTTACTTGCCACAGTTAAGTTAAAGAAAACTTCTGGAAGTAAGAGTGAAGTGGAATGGATACATGAAGTAATAATGTTGGATTTCCTGTTTTATAAATGTAATTAAACAGAAGCAAACAGGTCCTTGGTGACTGATTTCAGGTTTTCCATTTGCTGAGAGCAAATCCTATGATGTCTAAAGCCCACTTATCTTGGTGGTTTCCTGGGGTTTGCATTCCTTCAGTGATATTTCTGTATTAAACGTCTCTTAGCTGGCAGACACTGTGCTGATGATTAAAGAGTCAGCAATATCAAGATAGACAGGGCCCACTATGAGAGAAACTATGTGGGAGCGATGCATGCTTACAAAGTCACTATAGTAATATCCGATGAGCGCTGATGATAGGGATAAGGTTGCAGGGTCTTGTGGAAGAAGACACCTTGGTGGATTGGTTAGTAACTTGGTTTTAAAAAGCTTGGTTTTAAAAAACTTGGTTTTAAATCAGTCACTGACTTAGACATTTCATGAAGACAGAGCAGTTTTGAGTCACTCTGGCAGCTACAAATTGCACAAGGAAAGGAGGAGTGTTTCTAAAATCCACAATGTGTCCATGTGCCTGAGGCTGCAAGTATCCCTGCAATCACTTGTACACAAGCCTTATGCATGTTCCACTTTTTCACAGGAGCTGAAGGACCCTCACTGTAGGGATGAAATGGCCGCTGCCCGTGGAGCCCTGAAGAAGAATGCCACCATGCTATACACAGCCTCCCAAGCCTTCCTCCGCCACCCAGATGTTGCTGCTACCAGAGCCAACCGAGATTATGTATTCAAACAAGTCCAAGAGGCCATAGCTGGAATTTCCAGCGCCGCTCAGGCCACCTCACCCACCGATGAAGCCAAAGGCCATACGGGGATTGGTGAGCTGGCTGCAGCCCTGAATGAGTTTGATGTAAGCACCTGGCTGATACCTACAGAGTGTACACTTATCCCCACCACACACACAAACATCTATATGTACTATATATACAGTATACATATATGTGCATGAAAGGATACCATAATTTACACAATTTAAGGGATACCATAAGTTACAGGCACATAATAGTATATATTGATTTTCTTCTCAGAATTTTTTGACAGGAAGATAAACTGTATGGTGTGTGTTGCTGTTATTAGAAATCTAAAATATTGGGAGAACCTCGTATACTAATCTTTATAGAATATAACAACCATGTTTAAGAGATCTGATCACTGCCAGGTAGAAGGACTACCTCACCTCCAAGTCATTTGGGTAATCAATTTCGTTACAAAGGGGATAAATGTTATAAGCTGCTAGCATTAGATTGCATCTATACTCTGTCTCAGTGGGAAATTGCCCTCAATAGCTTCAGTTTAAGTCAGTGACAAGCAAACCCAACTACCCTAAACCCTACATGGGAATCTAGTCTTTATTTGCATGCCTCCTCTCAGGAGTGCTGGGTGCAGACCCCATGAAAGACCTACCTCCTGCATCTGCTCTTGCTGATGGAATATCCTAGAAGGGGACACAGGAGACTTCCTATGCCTGAACCATGGCCTTGCGTGCAGGAGAGGGTGTAGTCATCAGCAGCCAAGGATGAAAACACACCTCCAAGACCAGATATGAATGGGCTCATCTGTGCAGTCATTTATCCCCCAGCATGTGATCCTGCATACGCTGAAAAAGACATGGAGACTCAGAAATTCCTGTGGTCTGCATTCATGAGTATTTTGTTACACAGTGGAGATGGGAACGGTAGAAAAAGGGATAGAACAGAATTCACAATAGAAAAACAAAAAACAAAAAAACAAAAAACTCTGTTACTTAGAAGCTACTGAAAAAGATGGGGGCTTGCTCTTAGGGCAGTGGACATGAGCTTTTGGCAGGAAATAATCATTAGCTGGTGGCCAGAAGGGAGGATCCTGAGGAAAGCAGTGTGTGCCCAAGGTGTGAGGTAGAGAATATTGTTGAGGAATAGTTGTAATACTGTGTATTCTGGAGGCTCTGAGATCTTTTCTTCTCTCTTAATTCAACAGTCTCTATGAGTGTGTAGATGGGCACATTCTTATACATATACTCATATTCATAAGTACATATATATTCACTCACACCAAATAGTGACTTTATAGGATTTTTAAAAAGGGGTTATTTTTAATTATGCATATGTTTGTGTGTCGCTGTGTGAGTATGTGTATGTGAGTGTAAGAGCCTACAGAAGCCAGAGGAGCTCTATCCCCTGAAGCTGGAGTTACAGGCACTTGTGTGTCACCCAACATGAGTGCTGGGAACCAAACTTAGGCACTCTACAAGTGCAGCATGTGCTTGTAACTCCTGAGCAATCTCTCCAGTCCATTATCAGATTTTATGTAAGAATTAAATCCAAATTTAGTAATAAATTGATTGAATTTATTACAGAAATGGGGACTCAACACTATCTAATTCCGTGTGCAACACTTCAGCAGGTAGCTCTCAATTTTTCAAAATGAATTAAGTTTAACATAATGTTTGTAAAACTTTCATGAAAATCAGTAAAGCTGTTCACTTTATTTTGTTCCTTATTGTAATTTCCTCACATGTGCTACAATACACCAAATATAGATGTGCAGTGCCAAAAAAAGAATATATTTTCTCTATTGATGGTCAGATTTCACTCTGTGGTGAGTAATTCTGTGATGCAGGACAGGAAGACTATTGACTCCTTCAATACTGTCCAGGCAAGAGCAATAAAAACGCTGATAGATTTTTCAAGCTGACTAAAGTGATGATAAAGTTTTTTTTTTCTGGAGTAAGAAAAATGACTAAAACAATATATTAAGAAGGAAAAGAGTAGATAATGCATTCAAACATTAGTACATGGTGTATTGCTACTTTAACTTGCTTAAATGCATACTGAAACAAAAATGTCTCACTTTTAAAACAGTAAAAAGTCACAAATAATCTAAAATGCAAAAATATTTTTTTTAACTAGGGCAGTAAGAAAAATTAGTTAAGAAGGGATTCTTGCTTAGCCAAATTTGATCCCATCCTTTTTGTTACATAATCATTTCTTTTGTGATTGAATAGTAAGCAGGGGAAAGTAGTGGGAAGAGAACACGGAACTCGCTCACAACAGACCCGTCAGCTGCTGCCATCTTCTGTCCAGCAGTGGGATGGCTCTGGTTCCCTTCTTTCCTTCTGGTTCCAGACCATTGTCAACTTCAGCTTTCACCAACAAGTATACCACTTGAAGCATCACCGTGATTTTGCAAAAGGCTTCAGATTCATAAAACCAAATTTGAGGTTGTCTAGGAAGACTCAAATTGTGAAGTATGTCCACACCTTGACCCTTTAACACCTTCCATTTACCACAGTGTTACCTTCTTATTTAGGGTGCAAAAGGCCTCGGGGAATTAGAAATGAGTACAGCAGACTGATTAACCTGTTGATTTAATTTCATTAGTTCAATGAGTTATGGATTAATTCATTTCATTGATCATAATGTTCACTAAGGACATTATGTATTAATGAAACAACTTTGAATTATGTTAATGACTCATACCCACCAGTACTTTATTATTAGTGGTTATTTGTTTGTAAGCAATGAAAATTATGTAACAATGACCCAATCAATGTTTTACATTTTATTTTCAAAGGTTAACAAAAATTAATGTGTGTAGCTGTCTGAGCTGCACTCCAGAACAGCAGCCTCCATTTGTGTGTTTGCCTAGCAGCTGCTCCCTGGTAAATGAAAGTTGTTTTCAGAACTTTCTGGCCTGTACCAGTGTTGCTATTAAATTTTTAAAGGAATACACTATAACTAATTACTTGTAGATTTTCAGTAATTTCTTATGTCAATAAACCTAGATCCCTTAATATCTGAAATTCTTTAATTAAAAACAATAGACTGCTTCTCTTTATGGAACACTTATAAATGGGATGAGAGTTTGTTTGGTCTTTGTTATTCTCCAAGTATTCCATACTTGAAATCAACTAAATTCTCTAAAATTCTCTAAAAACCCCATGCTGTTTGAAGAATGTGTTAGTCAGCCTCCTATAGCTGTAACAACATACTTGAAATAATCTCCACAAAAAAAGGAAAGTTTGGGGTAAGCAAAATGTCTCAGTAGTTAGGAGTACTTGCTTTCCTTTCAGAGGACCAAAGTTAGTAGTTCCCAGCACCCAAGTCAGATGGCTCACCAGTACCTGTAACTCCAGCTGTAGGGGACCTGATGCTCTTCTGGACTGGACTTATAGATAAAGATAGAGACATTAAAAGAAAACCAATAATTTTACAAAAGGAAAGACTGATTGCTTTGGCCTCCATGTTCAGAAGTTTTAGTGCCAGGCTAATTGGATTCCTGTTGGCAGTAAAGAATGGCAGGAGCACATGATGGAACAAGATGTTCACCTCAGCATGATAAGTAAGTGAAAAGGAGAGAGGAGAGACCAAGGACCCAATATCCCGTCAAGGACATACCCACCAGCTTCCATCAGTACCCCAGGTGGGGCTCTAAACCTGGACACATGGTCTTTAGAGGACAACACTTATCCAAATCATACCACAGATACTTAAACCATGGCATTTCACTCAGTGAAAAACTCTAACGCCCTGTTACTGACTTTCCTGGTGACATGCCGTGTTGATAAATGACCTAATGGCTGCCAAATGCAGTGACAGTTTAAATAGTCAAATCTCTGCAATGCTGAAGTGAGAAGAACTGTGTGAATACAAGACAGAGTTTCCCAGTCCATATTTCTCTTGTCTTAAATTTGAATTTGAGAGGCAATCTGTACTAGTAGTTATGAATGTCAATTTTAGCTTTCATGGGAGAGTGGATGGAGATGTGCCTTAAAGTCTTATAGTTAGGTCTGGGGAGCCATTTCAGTCAGTCAGCTGCTTATTGTGCCAGCATGAGGAGCTGAATTCAAAGGCCAGTATCCATGTAAAGAGACTAGACCAAGAATGTACACCTGGAACCTCAGCACTATTGATGGGAGTTGTGGGTAGACACAGGAAGAGTCTTAGAGCTTACTTACCACCCAGTCCAGCTGATTCAGGGAGCTCCATGTTGAGTGAAGACCCTATCTGAAAAATTCAAAAACAAAAAAAATGAAAAAGTAGAGAATGACTGAAGAAGATACCAGATGTTGTCCTCTGGCCTGCACATATGCACACACACACACACACACACACACACACACACACACACACACACACGTGGGTGCTCATCCATGAGCACACACACACAAACTTTATAGTTACTCAGAATCAGGGGAAGTTGATATTTTCTACCTCCATCTGTTTAAAACCATAGGATTGGTTTGTAAGGAGGTTAGAATTAGGGCTCAATGCTTGGTAACCTGTCTTCTGTCACCACCGAGGCTGTATATATATATATATGAAAGAAAGAAATCAATGCAGTGATTGACACTGAAAAATAATCAAGGGTCCAAAACCAGTATTGCAACAATTAAAAATTGCCAAGAGAGCCTCTAATCATGTGGCCACAAAAGCAAAATGATTGCTGATCAATGGAAAAATCATCAGGGTTTCGATCGTGGGAACTGGAGGAAGTTAATTTAGTCCTGTGACAATGTCCACTGAGGAATTCTGTGCAGATTATTTTTAACAAGTAATGACTTCTCATGTGTAAGTCAAATTACAAGATCAGCTTTGATTGCTGGGAAACTTTTGAGAGTGGAGATAACCTTAGAAGGTAATGCAGGATTTTTTATTAAGTTGACCATGCTCCTGCCCCTTACAGGGGAATGACTCAATTTCCAGG
This sequence comes from Peromyscus nudipes, assembly GCA_902168325.1. Lineage (NCBI taxonomy): Eukaryota > Metazoa > Chordata > Mammalia > Rodentia > Cricetidae > Peromyscus > Peromyscus nudipes. The sequence goes on along the minus strand of CABHPH010148079.1, from coordinate 32,565 downwards.
TCAGCCAGAGCTAGAGTGAGATCTCACTTAAAAAAAAAAAAAAGGAGAGTGAAAGAGAACACTCTAGATGTTTTATGTAATTCTTTCTTGTAAATAAATGAAATGAATATACTTTGGGAAACTTTATCCTTTAACACCTTTATCACTGTGAACATGGACATTGATGCTATTCATGAATCATATTTTCATGAATTCATAAATTTAAGTATGGATTTAAATTCATATTTAAAATAAAAAACTAATTCTCTCTTTAAAAATGTTTTTTCTACATTGGCCTTTAGCTCATTATGTGACATAGGTTGACCATAACCTCACAGCCCTCCTGCTTCAGTCTTCCTAGTGCTACGATACATCATGATCCCACCTCAAACGAAACTGTCAAATAACCAAATTACATAAAATAAAAGGGTCCAGAGACATGGCCCAGCAGTTAAGAGTGATTGCTGTTCTTGCAGAAGACCTGAATTCCATTCTCAGCCTCCATGTTGCATGACTTGCCACTGCTGTAACCCCAGCTCCGGAAGATCTGACACCTTCTGGCCTCCACAGGCATCTGCACTCACATCTGCAAACACACGTAAACTAAGAAATGAAATCAGTCACTCATATATTTAAATACTTATTATTTTAAATAAAATTGTGAGTGGTTCATTGACCTCCCCAATGCTTAGCTTTTTCCATGACTTTGTTTTCCAGTTGTCTGATGGATAATCTCTCATTCTGACATGCTTCATTTCTTCTTTTCTTGTTCCATGCTGTGTGTTCCACGCCTACACAAAAATGAACCTTTGATTGTTATTTTGGTTTTTGTTTGTTTGTTTGTTTGCTGTATTCTATCATCTGCCATTTCTTTTCTTTCACTTTCAAAGCTTCTTCAGTAGGTTCTGGGCCCTTCCCCTGTCCCCTGACAGCCCAAAGCTTCAGTGTACCACCTCTGCTCTGGCCCCTTCCAGCCTGTGACACTGTTCCAAATTGCTTCCAACACTATCTTCACTCATGAAATCTATGTGCGTCCCTTTCAAGAGTTTTAATGCTTCCACCTGGGGAGAAGGGACACTGTGGTACTGACCATGCAGCATCTTGCTTTGTTTTTACTACTGCTGTGCCTTGTAAGATGCTGTCTGCGGTGGAGAATTGAGACATTGTATTCTCAGTCACATAGAACTGAACTATTACCTAAGCATCCCAAGTCCATATAAGTTGTCCTTGGTTTTTCACACCCATTTTTACTCCTTTAGATTTTCCTTCTCATTTTTATTTTTGTGTTTTTTCAGTACGTTTTTTTTTTATTCTTGATTAACCTGCAATTAGTGTTTCTGCTTTGTTGTTCAATGGATATGAGTGCTTGGGATTAAGTATCAGCAACAGAGATAGACCAGGAAGATAAAAGCAGCTATGCCTGAAAAGAACCAGGGACTTGGGCCATAATGCTGCTACTATCTCTTGGGTGGGTGGGTAGGTGGGTGAGCAGGGAGCATTCTTGTGCTGTAGTAGTCACTGACCAAACGCTATCCCCTCTCTCGGATTCTTCAGTGCTCATGATTGTTATCTAGCCCCATCCTAAAAAATGTGGTTCAGTACAGGGTTTCAATCGCAGAAGCTCATTTAAGAAATGTGCCCTGCAGAGAAGAGATTTCTGGATATCTATGACTATTCTCAACTCCAGACCAGATTTTGGAGACCTGGAGTTAGAAGGTGGTTTCAGTAGAGAATGGAAATTCTCTCTAGGTAAGTTAGGTCAGGGGTTCAGATACATGACCTCAATGATTTCTGTTGAAAGAGTCTGAAGAAGTTAAGATCTTTTTGGGTAATGAAGTAATCCTCTTTTCCATTGTTCCAAAGACCAAATGGATGTCTTATATGGCACTCTGGTCCCCCTAGGAGCTGTGAACCAAAGCTCTGGACAGATCAGGGATTCTCAGAATCTCTAGATTTTGGTTTTCTACAACCACAAGGAAAGATGAATGGATTTCCATAGAGATAAGAACTTTTACAATAATCTCCTTTTCCAGTCCCTTCTTGGTTATATCCCTTCATCTGTCATAGCAACCAAGTTGTTTCTTTACTAGGAGGCTTCCAAACTACATATCTCCTTTGACGTCATTCTGGGGACAACATCTGGGAAAACCCACATTAATTGGTGAAGATCCTTAATTAGTTTCATTCTAATTAAGCTACATAAGAATGAAGAGAGAGGAGAACAGAAGGTCCTATCTAAATTCTATAAATGTATTCATGAGGGAAATGCAAGCTGTAACTGTTTGAAAACAATTTACAAAGTAGAGGACAAATGCATAAAAATGAAAGCCAGTAAACAAACCTAGGACCATGCCCTACATTAGGACAATTTACTGTTCCTGGTACATGCCTTTGAGAATTCCTGAGCTAGCCAGACCTTTGGCTCCTGGCTCCTTGAGGGACTGTAGCATCCATAGGAACATCTATTCAGTCTAAAAAACAATGGAATAGGGGTTTATTGCACTACTCAAAAAGTCTTAGCATCTTTAGGATCCTTCATCAGAGATCTTCGAGGTAATAGATGTGAACCCCTGACCTAACTTTACCTGCACAGCAGGATGAAGGATTTTCTCTCTGAGTAGTGCCAATATTCAATACATGCATTGTTGCCCTTACCACACCTGCTTTTCTTTAGTATATCTATCAATAGCTTTTAATCACACTCTCTGATATCTGTCCATCAAAATGAATGGGCATCATAAGAACTCTGGGACCCTGGGGCAAGTGCAGGCCTTGGATTCAGGAGCCTGGCGACTTACTCCAAGCTCTGGATAACTGTTTAATCACAGGTACTGAGCTATTTTGTGCTTCAGTATTAGTGTAAAGTTTAGCTGTAAGATAGCTTAGATCTTTCACAGAGAGTGAACATTGTAGAAATGAGATATAACGTCAAAGATGTACACTTCGTAAAAGAGAAAACTTAGTTTCTCTTACTTAGTAGAGATAGTTACTACAGCGCATTAATGCATTATATGTATTTGGATGAATAATGTGCTATTAAATTGTGTGTGTGTGTGTGTGTGTGTGCGCGCACGTGCGCGCACGTGCGTGTGCAGTGTGGGGAAGGAAGGATGGAACAGTGAATGGATTCCTTAAGGAAATGATCATGAGCTATAAACAAAGGTTAAGAATAAACTTTGAAAAGAAAAGATTTAGTTCTTATTTGTGTGTGTCTGTATGCACGCACATGCATGCATGTGTTGCATTTAGGAGCACACAGAAGGCAGAAGAGTGGATTGAATTCCCTGGAGCAGGATTTAGAGGTGTTTGTGAGCAGCCTAATATAGGTGCAGGGATCTGAACTAGGGTACCCTGCAAGATCAAGTACCCTTAACCTTGGGCTGTTATCAAATGGCTAAACATGTATGTAGATCTATGATTTAAAAATTGATAACAAATTCCACATCTGTGATTTTTCTAATTTAGGCTAAACTGTTGCTTTGAGCTTCTTCAATGTGCTGGAGTGCTCATTCAACTTATCTTTAAAAGAAATTGTTTCCATATTTGTTTGAGATAGAGCCTCACTCTACAGCCCCTGGTGGGATTCCCATTCTTTTGGCCTTCTGTGTGCTGGGGTTACAGGTATGTGCCATCATACCTGATTCTTACATAACATCAAAAAAACAGAAGCAAACAAATGAATAAAAACAATAAGAAAACCCAGTATGAAAAACTTACTGCAGGATTCAGCAATTCTCATCCGCTTGCCTTCCCTAGATGAAGTGCTTCTCAATCTACCTGCTCCTCCTTACTCACTACAGCCCATGTAGTTAAACAGTGTTCTAGCATTCTTTATCGTACACTGACATCTGGTGGCCAAACACTACAGTGGTACCTTGTATCCTTACCAATATAGACCATGCTTTAAGTACATACTAGGGTCCAAATCCCAGAGATGCAAGTATCTATACTACCTCATGGTGGACTGGACTCAGAAAGTGTTTGATCTGCTTTGTACGTTATTATTATGAAATAAAAGTACTTAACACTTTCTATGTCTAGAGGCATGGAATAATAGTTAAGATTGGTGTAGCTCTGAATGGAGAGCCTCTCAGGGAAGCCTGGATGGAGCAGAGGGTGGCTGTGGGACACAGATGACCAAGTTTTATTAGACAATCCTCTTCCCTGCCTTTGTTCCCTTAGACCCCCTCACCAGGTACAATCACCTACAATCCAAAAGCTATGCTGTGGGATGCAGACTCCTCTCACCTTGCTTCTGAATGACTTTTCTTTTCTAAGGATTTATCCACCTCAGTATAAGTTATGACAGAAGTGTTTACTTCCCTATGCGGCCGAGAGGGTGGAGATACACTCTCTCTCTCTCTCTCTCTCTCTCTCTCTCTCTCACACACACACACACACACACACACACACACACACACACACACACACACATTTGTGCTTGCATGTTTGAGTGTGTGGAATGTTCATGCATGCCTGTCTTGGTGTACATTCATACATGTGGAGATCAGAGGATAGCTTCCAGTGTTGATTCGCAGGCACCTTCTCATTTTTTTTTTGTTTGTTTGGAAAAAAGTCTTTCATTAGCCTGAAGTTTTGCCAAGTAGTTCATGCTACCTGAGCCATGAACTCCAGGGACCTAACTATTTCCCATATTACCATCTTTGGGATTACAGGCATGTGTTTTCTTTTTGTCAGGTGAATTCCTGACAGTCCAAGCTTGTGTTCTCACACTTGAGAGGCAAGTGTTTTACCAACTGAGCCATCTCCAAAGTTCAGTAGTTATTTACTCTTCTGTCAATATTTTTTTCTCCAAGGAAATATTCCAGAGTAATTTAATTTTATCTTGGACATTTCAGTCCTGAAAGGGGATTATGTGAATTACTGACTAAATAGGAGAATGAGGTTTGAAATAATATTTTAATAATTACCACTTAAATCCTTGTTTCCCTGTCTTTCAAGCTTTACATAAAATTATTATACTTCCAGTCTTCTGTCCTTTTACCAGAAAAAAAGTGTAAGAATCTATGTTTCATGAGTAATTAATTTTCTCTTTTGAGAAAATTGGCAGGTTTTATTTTTGGCATTAGTACACCTTTATTTAAAAGAATTAGTGCTAAATGAAACCCCAAATGCTAATGTAGTTGATGAATGTATGAAAGATTGTCCACATGGGACAAGCAGTATAATTTTGATTATCACTGATTTATTAGTTGTGCTTCAATACTGGGAACCACATGAGAGCTTTTGTCTAATGAAGTGATTATGGAAAAGCATGTGGTCTATTTAAATAGCTCAATTATTCAGACTTGGGCTTTTCATGTGATCTCTTACATTATTAGTGCTGATCTTTTAATTGTTTTAAACTTACTTTTACTTACATACATGTGTGTGCCTGCTTGTTTGTATGTGCATCATGAGCACACAGAAGTCAGTAAGGGGCATAAGAACCCCTGGAATTACAGGCAATTGTGAGGTACCCACAATGAGTGCTGATGTTCAAACTCCTCTAGAAGAGGAGCAAGTGTTCTTCACTGGTGGCCCATCTCTCCATTTCCAACAGTGTTAACCTTCGATGAGCATTCCAGGGATCAACCTTTTTATGCTCTTCCTATGGGATAGGTGTACTATCCTAATAATATACTGTAAATATGTTAAGTAGTTATTTACATCTTTTAAAATTTAATTTGGCTCAGTGGCACAGCACACATACACACACAGCATACTTTCATCCTACTTGTTTCCAAAACTTGGTATTTCAATTTCTTTTCAATCAAATTAATTTAGATGCTTCTTCCACTTGTTTTTCAGTAATGAATTAAGGAAACTTTATTATTGCTTATCAAGTCCCTTCATTTCTCCAAAATTTCTGATTTCCTAAATTTTTTTGTTAATTCATCAGTCATTGTCCTAAAGTTGTAGAAAAACACTCCCCCCTTCCCAGGTCCACATATAAACAGTAGGCTCACCCCATTACTGGGAATATAGCTCTGTAATGTAGGCCACCATGGTTATCCTGGTCTTACTTGCAAGTGCTAGAGAGCAGAGCACAGTATGGAACAAATAGAAATGTTTGTCTTTTAGTCCTGCTCTGCATCTTTCCATTCATGATCTTGTTTCTCCATCTACTATACAATATCAGTAGTATGGTGAAAGAATGGCACAGAGAGATACCACCTCAAGTCATGATGCCATGTAGGTAAAATAAAATACCTTTTGTACAAATGAAGCTTTAGGGAGGCTCTTAGCAGGACTGGAAAAGTGCTCAGTCAGTAGAGTGCCTGCCTGCTATGCATGAAGCCCTGGGTTTAGTCCTCAGTACTGCATAAAACTTGGCTTGATGGTTAATGCCTGCAACCCAGTAATTGTGAAAAATAGAGGCAGGAGGATCAGAGGTTTGAGGTCATCCTTCTCTACATAGGGGGTTCGGGGCTAGTCTGGGTGCCTGACCTGTTTCCAAAAATGTAAAAGCATAAACAACTCACAAAGGTCCTGATTATTTTGCCTAGAGCTGTCTAGTGCTGTCCACAGAATGAGTTCCAGAGATGACGCTTTGTGTCCCATGTATGGAACTTTCCCCATCTTAGTAGATCAGGAAAATTATTATTTGCATCAGTTTTAAAAAAATGTCTTGAGATCACCTACAAATTTAATCATACTTCTCCAGACATTGAAGACTATAGTAGTGGTTATCTTGACAAAAATTTCTGTTCTTCTTTCTTTGTCTTCCCCTCAGCATCTGCTTTGAAAGTTTTTTTCTCTGTATCAACATATGACACACATAACATCAGGTGATTGTATCTTGAAGGAGGCATTGGGAGGAAGAAGACAGAGCAGGTCAGCCTTGCTGGGGGTTTTTTGTTTTGTTTTATTTTAATTAAGAATCCTTTCACGAGAACTTACCATGTTGCATGACAATTGTCAAGGCCACATGTGAACAAGTTTGTGCCTCTAGTCTCTAAGAACTTCCACAGTGACCGAGCTCCCAGAAGTTCCATCCCACCTCTTAACTGTCCCATCCCGGGACCAAATTTTAATCACAGTGGATCGTTGAGGGACAGAGTTAAACAGTTTTCTAGTCATTGTGTGGAAGTTTATAATCCCAGCACCCAGGAGGCTGAGTTAAGAGGAACCATTAGCTTGAGACAAAGTCAGGCTACATAATAAAACTCTGCCTCAAAAACGAAAATAAAATCAAATTTTCTTAAATTACACCCAAACCAGCTTTCACATCCTTTGTCCCAACATAAACTTGGGGGTAGGGCATAAATAATTCATAAGGTGAGTGTCATATTTCTATATCAAAATAGAAACTGTAGCACTTATATTTGATGGCTTAACTTACTCCAAGAGATGTTTATATTCGGGACATGAGGGTCCATATTGGTTCACAATTTTTGGCTTGAACCACAGTGTGATTCTTAAAATACTTCCCCTCAGTGGAAAAGCTGACCAGATGGGCACAGAGGTGTGCAATCATCTTTGTTTGAAAGCAGGATCATGTTTGGCACTGTCAGGTAACATGCTTACGAACCATATCACTGTGAAGTTTTTCTTTTCTTTTTTTTTAACTAGTTAATTTGAATGTGTGACACAAAGATTTCCAAGCCTTGTAGTTCCCATTTCTGCAGTATTATATTTGAGACAGTATTGAGACTGAGAAATATCACTGAGCAGGAACTCATTTTCCAAAGACTTTTTTTTTTTAAACAAACATCATCACAGACTTGAGGAAAGATGACATTTATAGAGATTTGCAGGAGTGGAGATTTATTTACAAGGAAGGGTAATGTCCTTGATCTGCCATCAGCACCCAGGGTGTGACAGCTTGTGACAGGTGCACACATGCTGCTATCACTTCTGATTCTTTTCTGACTACAGACCAGAAATGCTGTTGCAGTCTGGGGCAGCACAATAATCCGAAAGTGACGCAAGGCAAAGGCTGGTCTTTATTATGTTATTGCATCATCTATGAGATGATCCCACAGTGAGTAGATAAGGAAACAACTCTTAATCAAGATGCTAACCTGTGTGTTTGTATGTACACACATGTGTGCATAATGTGTGTATATCTGTATATGTGTATATGTATATGAATATGTTTCATACTATTTTTCATTGACTTTTGTTTTCCCCTTTTTTGCATTTTTACTAATGATCATTTTTCTAATTACATTTCTGCTGCTATGGATTAGACCCTCTTATATCAGTTTATAGTCAAGACAGTCCCCCACAGATACACAGACAGGCCAACCAGATGTCGATAAGTGTCCAGGTGATTCTATGCTGTGCCAATTTGATGGTTAAAAATCAATCAGCACAGTCCTTAAGGTTAAAATCAGGATGAACAGAACTATCTGCTGGAGCTTTTCTGGCAGGAGGGCCTGCTTCCTTCACAGATTGTTGTGCATGAGTGTGTGTGTGTGTATGTGTGTGTGTGTGTATTATGTATGTGCACAAGTGTGTGTAAATCATTGGGCTCAATTTTTGGTTTTAATTGTTAAAAGCTATATATCTTACAAATGAAGTTTTCTCTTATATGGAAATTCCTAACATTTGTTATTAAAGCACCTCACTTGACTGCCATCATCAGCCTATGCTGTGGTTATGGCAGCCTTAGAGAGAAGACTTATTTCCAAGATATGACTGGCAAATCATGGTTGTGAGAATTCCATTGCAGTCTCCTTGTTGGTCAGTTTTCACACATTGCACAGAAGAAACTAATGTATGTTCTACAGGGCTGATTGAGCTATGTCATTGCATCTTAGGACACCCTGTCTGGTGGCGTGTCTTCATCTTTTCATCTTCTTTCAGCCCATTCTCTCATGCTGCCAGTAAAGTTGTCTTTCTCAAAAACAGACACAGTTGCCTCTCTTCTTCTCTGCTTGTTCAAGGAGTTTAAATGTCTATACATAATCCCCTGACTACAATAGGTTCACTTCTCAGTCTATTGAACAGAGGGCACCTGACTCACCAGAGGGATCTCAAGTTCCTAAGTTCCCTTATCATACCTGCATGGCACCTGGTCCCCATCCCTTGTTTATGATTTCATTTTTTTCATAAGTATCATGGGGCTAATGTGGCCCCTAGGCTTATTGTGATAATTAATAATTAACAAAAATACATGGTGATGTTATTGAAAAAACAAAACTGCATGCATGCTAGCCATAGTACTTTTTGAAAATGGATGTCCGGCTGGAAAGAAAGATGGCTCAGTCAGTAAAGGCACTTGCCATCAACTCTGAAGACTTGAGTTTGATCCTGGGATTCACATAGAGAAAGGAATGAACTGACTTCCATACATCATCCTCTGACCTGTAAACGCACACTGTAGCATGCCTGCTGCACCCCCATACACTTGAAATCACTTGCAACTCTAGCTCTAGGGGATCTGACACAATCTTCTAGCCTCCACAGGCACTGAACTCATGCCTACAAACCCACTCACTGATGCATGCATATACACATAATTAAAACTAGATGTAAATCTTTGAGCATGTCAGTTCTTCATACTTTCATGAGAATAATTGTTGCATATTCATACCTTAGTGTTTTAGTTAGAATTCTACTGTTCTAAAGAGACACCATGAACATGGCAACTCTTATAAAGAAAACATTTAATTGAGGGTGGCTTATTTATGATTTCAGAGGTTTAGTCCATTACGATCGTGAAGGGGAACATGGCACCATGAAGGCCAATGTGGTGCAGGAGCTGAGAGTGATTATGTCTCACTTTGGCCTCAGACAGACTCTTCGGACAAGGACAAAAGGCAGCCACTCTCTTCACCAAAATATCACAAGAAAAATTTCTAGGCAACATATTGAAATTCTTCTCTGAAAACTCTTGAGCCAGCTCCCAACATTTCAAATCGTTATCGGCACCCTTGTCTTCTCTGCCCCATTAAGCAGTGCTTGAAGCATTCCACTGTTTTCCAAACCCAAAGTAACAAAGTCCAAATTCGTCCAAACAAAAGCATAGTCAGGTCTATCACAGAAATACCCATCCTTGGTACCAACTTCTGTTTTAGTTTGGGTTTTTATGGCTGTGAAGAGACATCATGATCACTGCAACTCTTATAAAAATATATTTCATTGAGGGGGCTTGCTTACAGTTCAGAAGTTCAGTCCATCATAGAAGCATACAGACAGGCATGGTGCTGGAGAAATAGCTGAGTATCCTACATCTTGCAGGCAACAGGAAGTTCATACACACATTGGGCAGTATTCTGAGTATATGAAACCTCAAAGCCCACCCCCACAGTGACACACTTCCTCCAACAAGGCCTTACCCACTCCAACAAAGCCACACCTCCTAATAGTGCCACTCCTTATGAGATTATGGGATTATGGGATTATGGGGGCCAGTTACATTCAAACTAACACACTTAGTAAATACTGTTTAAACCTGATATAAGGAATAAGTAAAAACCAATATCTCTGTGCAGGCATTAGCGGTGGCCTAAGTACTGGGATTCCTTGTATCTGTCTTTTTGCTCCATTTAATTAAGCATTGCACAACGTGTAATAAATTATAGTGAGGAAAGGCTATTTTTGCCAACAGTTAACTGCTGCTGGGCTAGAGTAGAATACTCTAGGAATAAAGATCTGTGACATGACCAGATAAATGCTACTAGCTTGAACTCGTACAGTTCAGCCCTGTACAGCTGTAAGGCAGGCCTTACATAAGCTGCCCCAGTGGAGTGGGAGTAGGAGCCATGACCGAAGCGGGTGGAAGGGGAACTGATGTTGGACAGAGAAAGAAGGAACTCTTGATGCCACAAGAAAAAGACAAGAGGGACCTAGAAGAGAGCAGAAGCATTTGCCCGTGCTAACCTGTGCTATACACACAGGCGGAAAACGTTGGTTCAGTCCAGCAATCTAGTAGGCTTGCACATTCTCAGATGGCAGATTTCTGAAAAATAGAAAGTCTTCTCTCTTCCAATCAGCTCTTGAACCATGATTTTTCCAAAAAGAGTTTTCATGAATAGCAAAAAAAGGGGTGGGGGGGGTGAGGCAGCAGAAGCCTGAGTTTTTTTGTGAGTTTTAGTCCATATTCTTTGAAATGCATCTCATTTAACCATGCATTTTGTGGCAGCCAACTTTGAATTCCAATGCTTCACTGTACCTGGTATATGATAGGATCTCTATAAACATGTGGGACCAGATGAGGCAAGATGAACCAGTCATTTATTTGAATCAGAAGATTTTCTTACTTCAGGGAAACACATTCAGGGGGAAAAACAAGTAAATGAGAGGATAAAAATTATTGGCAAAAATGAGAAAAGCAACGTATGAATGTTTGATGTTGTTAGGTGAAAATCATTGTACCCTTTTTCCTGGATTTTCCAAAACTTCAAGATTGCAGGCTCATTTACCTTAGGGTTCTCTTTCTTCCTTCCTGGGTCACTTGACATTCTAAATTCTTCTAACTACAATGAATGACTTTAACAGATCCAAAATACCTTTTCTTCACACACACACACACACACACACACACACACACACACACACACACAC
>CABHPH010148079.1:0-21059 GCA_902168325.1 Peromyscus nudipes | reverse complement strand
ACACACACACACACACACACACACACACACACACACACACACACACAGAGAGAGAGAGAGAGAGAGAGAGAGAGAGAGAGATCATTAAACTACCTTTGAGGATCTATCAAGTTGATGTGAAAAGCTGAGTCTCACCAGCTGCCTTCACTAACAAGGTTTCTCTGTGTATTCAACCGCTCACTCAGTCCTCCCAGCTCATCCCAACTCCCTCACTGGCTGTCCTGCTCTCATCCCAGCCACCCTCTACCCTCTGAATGAATGTGACTCTGAGGACAAGGTAAACTTGCAAGCATAGATTTTGAGATTTTCTCCATGGCATCAAATCATTTAAGCAGGGTTTGTGTACATCTCATCTCACACCCTCAGTTCTGCACCTGTCCTATATTCTTCCATAACTAGTCATTTATCATCCTTCAAATATATGGTCACGTTTTTAATTCACATATTGCCCATCATGGTCTTTCCTCAGCCAGAGTTCCCTCTTATTACTAAGCATATACTTTACAGAAATAGCTTATTTGGGGACTCTTCCTATATTAGTCTTTAAAAAACAAACAAACAAACAAACAAAACACTTTGGACTACCCCTGAGCAAACAGGTTAAGAGGAGAGACTTCCTTTATCTCTCAATTCTGACCCTCCTGGTGGAGAGGGATATACCCTTATATCAGGTACATAGGGAGAAGGGAAATTATCAGGATTGAAGGTGTGCCCTAGCATGGCAGACCCTATCTTAGAGATTCTACCATTTTATAGCAATCTCTTGAAATTTTAAATCCATAAATGGGTTAAACCATACATTAACTCTGAGCCCTCCATAAATCCTTTCTGGCAATTCCTTCTTAAATATACACAGAGATATGCCTACTGACTTCTTAGACATCTCTGGGTGTAATCAACAGTCCAGATTAACCATCTTTCTTTCTTCTGATTGCTTCAACCACTTTCCCCCCATATGGACACAGTGCTATGTGAGGAGTAAAATCAAATGTGTTTTGAGTTTGTGTTATAACAACGGCTCTTCAGGCTCAGCCATCCTTTCATCTGAACTGTCATCCTATTCAGAAAGTAAATGAATGCTTAAATGCGTATGTGAACTTGATTCTAGTGACTACTTGATTTATGCATATTAATGTCTGAACTCTTTGAACTATTACTTTACAAACTTTTTCACAGAAGTCCTCCATACCTGGTATGTTCCAATGGGCATATATTATTATTTTGCTTAACCTTTTGGGTTATATGTTTTCCAATAATGCACAGAGTCGATATAATTTAAGTATTGTAAACAGACTTGCATCAAACTCCGAAGTTCAAAAGTGAGTATGACATGCTCATTAATCAAAAAGAATATTTCTAACCCGTGTGATGTTTCTTGATAAGTAATTAACACATTGCACATTATTATGGGAAATACAAACTCTTTCTTTCCCATCTTAATTTGCCTGCTTAAAAAACAGACAGAAAAAGATAGATGAGTTTATGTTCAAGGTGTTTGTGTTTCCCCCATGGCCAGTGAACTAATTTCCCTTTCATATTTGTAGAATATTGATACAATTATTCTCTCATCAGACATGAAATTTGAGTGCATAACCAGTTTGTGGAAATCACCTCATAATTTATTAGGTTGATAACAGCAATTAAGTCACAATTGCTTCTGAGAAATACAAATTGACTTTCTTTCTAAGTGGATAATTTAAGATTCTGAATCACAGATGCAGAGTGTAATGGATTTCTGGGATAAGAAGTTTGTTTTTACAAGTATTATACTTAAATTTTCCAACCACTGATAATCCAGTAAGGAATGATTCAATTGATAATTACTCTATGGCATTTCTTCATTTTCCCCTCTGGCTGTTTATCTTCTGATTGCTTATGGATGTGATGAAGGAGAAGCTTTTAGGTGGAAACATATCAGCTTTCTTATGATTTTCATCTACTTGAAATGATAAACTTCAGGATGTCCAGGCTGCTGCTCAGTTGGTAGACTGCTTGCCTGTCATGAAGGAAGACTTGGATTCCATCTCAGTGCAGAATAATATTGGCATGATGACACATACCTATAATGCTAGCACTGGGAGGTGAGACTAGACAATCAGAAGCACAAGGTCATTTTAAGCTCCATGATGAGTTTGAAAGTAGCTTGAAGTACATGAGATTATTACACCAAAAAATAATGTTTGAAAATTCATTCTTAGCTTGAAGACCATACAAAAAGAGAGTAGGCCTTGTCAGGCCATCATTGGCAGACATTAATTGACTCAAATCTTCAGGAGAGATTTCCAAATTGTCATGAAATTTTGTTACTGTGCCACTCCTGCTGCACTGAGACCCGCCTGTTCACATCCAGCCCCCCCCCACTGCTTGTGCACACCCTGGCACAGTGCCTGTAGGTTTCGTTTACAATGCATGGAATTTTAAAGTAGTTCCTTTTCTAGGTGAGTCAGGATCAAACATTATGAAAATTTAAAGTAATCCATCTTTCTAGATAAATCATGATAGTGGAAATTTATCTACAAAAGGAGCTGACTCTCTCAGGTAGACTCCACTCCCACTGTGAGCAGAATGACGTCTGCCATCAGGACAGGCTACTTTTCATTAACTCTACATCAGAAGGTCACTGAGCCAAGAAAGACACCAGAGCATACTGAAATGCCCACATTTAACTGTTCATCTGTATCTGTCTGCACATATTGTGTTCACTTTCAAACCCTAAATCAGCTAATCAGCATAAAGTCATGAATTGCTTATGTGGGAACATTTCAGCAGACTGCGTGGAGATACTAAATTGAAGACAAAACATCCTGTTTGGTGTTATTTCTTACAAGAACTCTCTCTCTCACACACACGTGCTCCCCCCACAGGCATACATGCATGCATTCCTGCAGATGTGCTCACACACATGTAAAACATCCACACACAGAGAGATAGAATAAACAGATTTTAAGAATGGTGTGTTAGAAAACAAGTAGTTGAATGAGTAAGAAGGCTGATTTGGAACCCTGATTATGAAGTTAATGTATAATGTAAAGTGACCCCAGAAATCTGAAGCATGAGAAGAAAGAGCTATTTCAAGCTGTTTGATCACTGACATTTATTGTTTACTGTGTGCCTTGTACCAGCATAATCTTTTAGATGTGATTAGTTGTATTTCAGGTATAGTTAATTTTCTTAACAATTTAGGAGTCCAGATATGACTGTTATCCTTTTTTTTCACGTTAGGTGACCAAAGTGCTCAATGTTTAAGCCACTTGAGTCCTGGTCTCTTTGCATAGCTCCAATAGAATGCCTAGATGGGGCAACTTTTTTTTTTGTTTTTGTTTTTTTGTTTGTTTGTTTTTTGTTTTTGTTTTTCGAGACAGGGTTTCTCTGTGTAGCTTTGCTCCTTTCCTGGAACTCGCTTGGTAGCCCAGGCTGGCCTCAAACTTACAGAGATCCACCTGCCTCTGCCTCCCGAGTGCTGGGATTACAGGCGTGCTCCACCAACGCCCGGCAAGATGGGGGGCAACTTTTAAGCAATAGAAATGGTTCTTCTCATAGTTCTAGTGGCTCAGGTGTCTAAAATGAGATGCTGCCATGTTTTTGTATGTAGTGAGAGCTGCCATCTGCTGACAAGATGCCCCATATTGCTACATCCTATGGAGAGGGGAGCATTTCATTTCCACACAGCCTTAGGTGAGGAGGGAAGCAATGCAGTACATATGAAGCCTCTTTTATAAAGCCCGTGTCACCTGTGAGGGGGCCAGAAGGTCCTAATCACTCCTTAAATGGGCCGCTTCTTAACATTATCAGACTGGAAAGATCTGAAGTTTGGAATAGGCATTGTTAGACCACAGCACACCCAGTTCTTAACATCTGAAACTATCTGTATTCTAGCCCTAGATCACATTGATGTCTGTCTTCTGACAAAAGAAAACCTAAGGTGAGGGATTTTTGGAAACAAAAAACCTCCTTTAGTTTGTACCATGTAGCTTTCTGGTAGCCATCTGTGGTTTCTGAGCACCGCTTACTTCATATGTTAGTTGAGACTACCTCACTGTTTCTAGGTTCTCATGAGCACTCCAGGGCAATCAATTGAGACCATGGGTTCTTGTTTCCTTTCACAGAAATCAGGGACTTGGGTGCTGTTAGGACAGAGAATGACAAGTACATTTTGCTACACACTGCCCTGGAGGTGATGGTAGATCACCCCTTCAATAATGACTAGTGGCTGGTGTAAGTGATAGTTGGTGTGTCAAGAAGGTCAGAGACAGACATGGAACTTTGTGTTGTTCATAAGCAGATGTTGACTAAGGGGTGGGAGTGGTTGAGCTCTCAGAGTTCTTAGAAACTACAAAGGATGAAGAGCAAGACCTTGAGGTCTGTCTGCTTACTGGGGTAGGTGGGGGAAGAAGTGAGGAAGTAATGGGAGTTTCAGAAGGTCTGGAGTCCCCCCTTGAGGGATGCACATGGAGATTTACCTTAGGAACTGGGTAGTAAATTGTGGTAAGAACACAGAGACCAGGGTGTGAAACCAAGTAAGAAAAGTGGTCAATAGTGTAGAGAGTTGAAGGAGAAGCGGTCAGGTGACCACTTTCTCAGCAAAATACCAAAACCCTTTCCTCTTTGCTAAGCTCACAAGACTTGATCTGATTAAGTGCATTTGGACACTGGGTGATCAACCCACAGACTGAAAGTTAGGATTCTTTTCTGTTGCTGATTTTAACTGGTGTTTTTTTCATAATTTTGTACTATACCTTTTGATCATATTCATCCCTTTCTCACACTCCTCTCATACCCAAGACCCCTTCCTCACCTACCCAACTTTTATGTCCTCTCTTCTTTCTTTCTCCCATCAAGTACAGTCGGTGTTGCCCATAGATTCCTGGGTGTGCAGACATCCAGTGAAACATGGCCAACCCTCCAGGGAAAACACCCTTAGAGAAAACCAACTCTCCCTCTCCAGGCAGTTTTCTATCTCCAGCTCCTCGGGAAGAGGAGATCTTTCCTGCTCACCACTATCTCCATGCTGTGATTTTGTCTAACTTGAGTTAGCCTCGGTCTTGCTCATGGAATCACAGGATTCTTAATCCGGTCTTGTTCTGCTAGGATTAATTGTAAAACTGTCTTTATCCAAAGCTTGAGAATGTGCTCAAGAAACCATGGTCATCTACTACATGCCCATGATTGGCTACAGAAAGTACAACTATCTTCCATCATATTTCATAGTCCAGGTAGTATGATCAGAGCTGAAGGCCTTCACCCAGGTTATTCCTAACCTGACAAGCAACTGCTTTCCCAAATCACCTTTCCTTCTCTAAAGTGAAATTAATGTGGGCATTGGTGGATGCCTCCTTTTTAAAGAATTAAACATGGATAAAAATACTTTTTAATTACCAAGTCATTATCTTTGTCATTTATTTCCAATTAAAAACTGAACTGTGTAATTACAAATAATATCTTAAGTAGGTAAGTGCCATAATTAGTTTGTTTTTAAGTATATGTCTCCAAAGAAAGAGTATGTTATCAATATGGCAATTTGCAATTTTATAAAATTAAGGCAAATCTAAAATGCTATTTAGAGTTTTTCTGCAACTTCAGAAAATAGATTATTTCAACTCATTATTTTTCATTCCAAATGTTATTCCAATTAGGTCAAGAGAAACTTTTCCTGTAAAGATGGAGATTCATACTGAGGGAGCTTAGCACAGGATAACAAAAGATGGAGATGTATCATGCTAATTATTACATACCACAGGGAGAATGTTTAAAACTGAGCAAATAACATGCTTTTGATTTGGACACCTCAGTTGATTTATTATATCAAGCTTGATTTATGCTTTTATCTCAGACTTCGGTCTTTAAAAGAACTATTTAAAGCATTCATGCCTGAATTAGGATGACCCTCATTATCAGTGGGGGACTTTCACTTTCAATTTTCAATGTTATAAAACTTGCTTTTAAAATTGTTTTTGTCTTTCTGTAGCCATTGTAATAAAACAGGGAGAAGATGCCCGAGGGTTATAAGTCATGTACTTCAAAGGGGATGACAGACTTTAGATACATTAATTTTGCTATGGCTTGTATTTGTGTCAGGAAATGACTCTATACACAATCAAATATTTTCTCAGACCTTGATCTCACTGGAGTCTCTATGACTGCCATGACCTAGGCAGTCTTTGAAAGGCCAGAGCAGCAGGAAACCTGCATCTAATATCTAAACCTTAGCTTAGGTCTTTCTGTTGCCATGCTCTAATAGTGAAATTTCACTGAAGCAAAGGCACCATGTAGCTCTGAAGTACCTTCTTCAAATACCAAAGAACAGTAGGGCTTGAATTGTGTACTGGCGGGAAAGAAGAAGGGAGATCCTTGAATCTCAAAGCCTGCCCAGTTCCTTACACACAAAGCAAGACAAACTAGATTAGATATTCAAAGGTAAATAGAGATGGAGAGAAGAAAAAAAATGCAGCTAAAGAACCAAAGCTGTGCTCACATTTTCTCTTATTCTCAAGGAAACTTTGGAAAAAAAAATATTTCCTAACTTTAATGTACACTGTTAGGTGGAGTTTGGGGACTTGTCTGTTGCAGTGACTCTGTGCCAAAGGAATAGTCCTCTAGAAGAATGTGTTTGAGTGGTGTGAAGTTCTTCTGTGGGGGATTTTTGGTTTGGGATCTTTAAAATAATGACAAGGGAATAACTGTGAGGGTGTGTTGACATTTATTCTTTTCTTCTGCTTGTTCCTCTTGGAATAGCACTGCTGGCCAGCAGGTGGTGAAGGTCTGGTGTTTATGAGAGGGAACATCACAGTTCATTATTCCTTCCCTTGCTACCTTGAACTGTGGAGGCAGTAAAACTTCAGAACACATTTATTTTACAGGGTATCATGAACAAGAAAAGAATCCACAGGGTGGTTTGACCACTGCCATTTACTTTTTCCCCATCTCTGAAAATTTTGATCTGGATAAGTCATAACCAGCTCTAGTTCCTGGTCTTCACACCTTATATACCTTTCTGCTTTCTGCCATCACTTCCTGGGATTAAAGGGTCACTTCCTGGGATTAAAGGCGTGAGTCACCATGCCTGGCTGTTTCCTGTGTGGCTTTAAACTCACAAAGATCTGGATGGTCTCTGCCTCCCAAGTGATAGGATTAAAGGCGTGTGTGCTACCATTTTCTGGCCTCTATATCTAGTGGTTGTTCTGTTCTCTGACCCCAGATAAGTTTATTAGGGTGCACAATATTTTGGGAGACACAATACCATCACAGTCAATAAATAAATCTGTCCATTCTTTATGTTAGCAAAATGTTGTTTTCATTGTCTTTTTTGACATTTTGTAAATTCTATGTATTTGAGGTGACTCATCTGTTCTCTGCATGGCTCCTACAACTTTAAATGTCAGGAAGCATAAATGTGAGGTACAGTGTTTTCTTCCTAAGTATTTTGCACAAGGAGTCTCCTGACCACTAAGGTGACTCATCACCATCCTCAGGTATGCAGAAAGACTTGTGATCATTTCCTTTTTTAAAAAATAACCCACTAAGTCCATGTAGTACTGACCATATGAGTGAGTGTGGGGCCACCTACTGGACCATGGGCAACCTACCAGTAGCCATGTCTATCCAAAAGAATGATCCTGCTTCCCCTAGCACCTATGGATTTCCAATTGCTCCTCACTAAGTGGAAAACAAAAAAAACAAACAAACAAACAAAAAAAACCCCAAAACTCAAAGCATCCCCATTAACATCATAAAGAAGATAGGTGTCCACTCTTCCTATTTCTACTTTGAGAGGTGCCTGGACTATTAGCCAGGCCAGTAAGACAAGAGAAATGGAAAAGGCTGCCTCCCTCCGCCTTCCAATACTTGGATCCAAGGCATGTACCACCACATTGCTGAGAACACTAATTTTTAAATGGAAGATACTAATTAAAAATGCTATGCAAGTCTAATAATCAGAATGAAAAAAAAAAGCAATAAAGGAAGATATTAAACTAAGTTGGAGAATTTAAAAAGATAAAATAAGAGCTATGACTCACAACTGTGTCATGTGAGGAAGCCTGAAAATACTGGGAAGCACTAGAAAATCAAACAAGGAAAGGGACTAAAGGACCTGCAGAACGCAGACGTGATTTTTAAAGTACAATGAGAAATAGATAGAATCCTCCCATGGGAGAACATCTTTGCTTTAAATGGACAGACAGCAGCCTTGGACTGGCCCTGTCACTCTTTGGTGGTGGTGGCATTTTGCCCATTGGCCTAGGAAGAAGGAAGGGGGACAGGATCCTGAAGGAGGATTGAGGGGGATGGGAAGGAAATGCTTTTTCCAGAAGGTAGAGGGCAGCCTCACAGAAGAATGGGAGCAACAGGGGGCAGGGGTGGGGAGCAGCAGTGTAGAGCAGAGTTCACAGTGTTCCCAGTTTTCTGGGATATTTTTGCTGACCATAAAGGATGGTGAAGTGTTTTAGGAAAGATAGTTTACTTAGATCCTCACTCCCTCTCTGCCTGTCTGCTTGCTTGTCTGCCTGACTGCCTCCCTCCCTTGCTCCCTCCCTTCCTTCTTATATCATTTCCAAATAATGTGTTGTGTATCTATCCTCTTTCATTCTCTGGGAATTTCTCACTCAGGACTCAGCTCAAGTTTTTTGTTTGTTTCTTTATTTATTTATTTTGGAGGTATATAAAGATCCTTCTACTTAAGCTTTTGAGCCTCTTAAACTCATTTAGTTCTGTTTTTATTTTTGTATTTTTGTTGTTATTTTCCCCATGTTCTAGAGCCTGGGTAAGATTTGTTGAGTTGTCTGAATTTAAACACATACATACCTGTCTCGGCCGGTGTATGAAGCCTGTACTTACCTAGAAAAAAAGATGTATGCATGCACACACACACACACACACACACACACACAGAGAGAGAGAGAGAGAGAGAGAGAGAGAGAGAGAGAATACATTTGCTACCCTATACATACTTCTGAACACATTCACACAAGGAGAGCATCTTCTGCTTGTATATACATGCTCCCATTCTCACACAATCCTTACACCATTCCTTATTTACAAGTATCTGTACATACAAGCAATGCCTATCCTTCAGAGACACAAGCAGAGCCCTATCCTGTGTGCACATACACACATGAACACACATACATACACATGTACACTCACACATGCACACACACTTGCATACACATACATTCAAAGGCGCGCACACACCACACACACACACACACACACACACACACACACACACACACACACACTGTGCTTTATACCTTTCTCCCCTGAGTGGTTTCACCCCTCAGCCATTCTCATCTACACCTTGTGTACAGATTAGAAGGTTGTAAATTGTTTCTTTTCCAGGGAGATGTTTTTCAAAGCTCCCCCCCCCCCGATCTATAAATAATGAACAATTCCATTAGTAAAGTAAAGGGTGGTGTAACTTTTAGGCGGAGTTTGTCAAACTCAGTGTTCTTTTGCATTGCTCTCGTGACAGCCTTGGGCTGAGAGAGGTAGAGCACTCAACCAGCGGACAGTGCAAAGCCCTCCTCCCTGTGTTACCCAGTTGTTTTTGTTTGTTTGTTTGTTTTTTGTTTTTGTTTTTGTTTTGAGGCAGGGTTTTTCTGTGTAGCTTTGGTGCCTGTCCTGGATCTCTCACTCTGTAGACCAGGCTGGCCTTGAACTCACAGAGATTCCCCTGGCTCTGCCTCCAGAGTGCTGGGATTAAAGGTGTATGCCACCACCGCCTGGCTCCCAGTTGTTTCTTTTAGATTCTCAGAAATTATTATGTGGATATATAAAAGAAATGTGTCTCATTTTGGATTCTATGTCTGTGTTTGGGTATGTGTACATGAGTGTAGGTGCCCATGGAGGCCAGAGGTGTCAGATCCCCTGGAACTGGAGATACAGATGGCATTGAGAACCCTTGATGTGGGAGCTGGGAACCAAAATTTGATCATTTGTAAGATCAGTATGCACTCTTAGCTGCTGTGCCATCTCTTCAGCCCCTCTGTACATGGTTTAAAGGATGCTTTTTCTGCACTCAAGTAGATTTTGAAACTATTGCATTGAACAGGCTCTGATAATGCAGGACTCTTCAGAGCATTTCAGATAATTTGCTGTGAGCCAGGCAGTATTTCCAAAACACTTTTGGCCACATAACCTTATTTTTGCATTGGAAGATTGTGTCTCTAAGGCAAGTGTTCTCTGGGAAATACTTTAGGAATCAGTGTTCAAATGGAACATAGCTCTGTCCTTGTGCTAAGGAAAAACTACTTTATAGTTTTTTGAGAAGTTCAAGTTTTACCTTAGCACATTTCCATAAATCTGACACTTCTTTAGGTTTTTAGTGAAAAGGAAAAGATAAAAAATCTATCCTAGGCCAAGAATAATGTTAATATGACTTTCTGTAAAGAAGGTCTTTGAAAATCAATCACTAATCTCTATAAAGAAGGTAGTGTAATTCTATTTTGACCAGGTATTCTTAGTTGGAATGTCAGGGTCTTTTGTTTCCTTATTATATATGTTAGGCCAAGATGGAAAGTCCTAGAGAAGAAGAGAAGGGGAAGGAGGGGTGAAAGAGAAGGGGAGGGGAGGGGAAAGAAGAGACAGATGGATTTGACTACAGACACAGCACTAGTACAGACGCACAGGGCAAGACAAAGCAGAAACACCTGCCTCCTCTGCCAGGTTCCTTCTGGAACTTTCCCCTGTAATGGTGGACTGCAAGGAACTGTAGGCTCCACCAGAGCCCCCCCTGACTTCTTTCACTATTTGAACCATGATACCCAATACTGTGTGACATGGTGGGCAGATTCCAAGAAGCATATTTGGGAATTGTAAGCATGTCTTTCCTATCACTCATAAGCTAGAAGATATAATAAATGTAAAGGCCACTTTGCTTAAAAGTGGAGTATCTGTCTACCATTTACAGACTTCAGGAATTTACTTTGTGAGTGAAAGAGGAAGCTTTGACCAAAGAATGATTTTCTTGAAAATCTGAGATTCATTGGTTTTGAAGTCTGACCTGTCCTCTTCCTCTCAAATTGAGAGCCTTTCTATATTGACCATTCAAGACCTTAAGATTCTCAGACTCAGATCTCTCTCTACTGTTACAATTTTCATGTTTTAAATTTATTTATTCTTTAAGAATTCCATACATGTATGTAATATACTTTGATTATGTCTTCCCCTTACTCTTTCTCCTCTTACTTCTGGACCCTTTCTTCCTAAACAATGCCTCCCCAAATTCCTGTCATTTTCTTGTTCACCCACCAATTTCTTTAGTTTTATAACCCACTGAACACAATAGTGCTCTGCATATGAGCGTGAAAGGACCATCCACTTGAGCCTAGAAAACCAACCAGATCTTCACCCCCAAAGAAAACTAACTTTCCTGCTTCTAGCTATCATCAGCTGCCAGTAGCGCCACAGCTAAGCATGGGAACCCCTCAAGAGCCCTTCCCCTATCCATACCAGAATGTTGGCTAGATCTTTTGCAAACCTTTTCCAGGCAGCCAAAGCTGCTGTGAGTTCAAGAGCGCAGTTGCCTATCATGTCCAGGAGACACTATATGTCAGCAGTCTTCTCTGTTCTCCATTTTTAAAATGTTTCTGTTCCCTCTTCCATGATGTTTCCTGAGCTCTGCTCTGTGTGCGTGTGCGTGTGCGTGTGCGTGTGTGTGTGTGTGTGTGTGTGTGTGTGTGTGTGTGACATAGATGTCCCATTTGGGGCCGAGCACTCCATAGTCATGTAACCTTTGCCCTTTGAACAATTGTGGTTCTTCATATTAACCTCCATCCTCTGCAAAATGGACCTTCTCTGATGCGTATTGTATAATTTACTTTTCTTTTTCTCTGATGAAACACCAGTACCATGGTAGGTAACTTACAGAAGAAAGCTGATTTCAGCTATGGCTCAGGAGGGTTGATTCTATCATGGCAGAGAAGTATGGCAGCAAGAAGGCATGGGGAGTGGAGCAGCCACCTGAGAGCTCACATCTTAAACTATAAGCATGAAACAGAGATAGTAAACTGGAAGGAGATTCTTTGATAGAAAAACTAATAATTAATTGTAAAAGAACTCACAAAAGCACATACATTCTGGGTCATATTTTGTACAACCTAGTTTTAACATAAAAAGTGTTAGTTCCTACTAGGAAATAAACTTGTCGGATGCCTTTTGCCTGGGTATCTCAGGATGGCTGGGACTGCTGTTCCTCTGGAGGATGTTCTGTACACACCTAAAGTAGAATTGATTACAAATCATGTCTTAGCTTTCAAATCTTCCTCATTCCTCTGCATGCTACATTGTGCTTTCCTTGAAGGCCATAAAGCCAGTGTCACTATCTCATTTGAAAATGCCTTCCCACAGACAGCCTTCACCAAGAACACATTCTTCAGATAAGACTTACTGTTCTCAATCTGTAGATTACATTTAGTGGAGGAAAAAAAAATTCTCAAAAATATTTCAGAATTTGTCTCAGTTTCTGGTTTATCTGCAGGAGAGGGCTGTCTTGTCCTAGCTTCAGATAGTTTCACGCAGAAAGCAGTCTAAGGCAGCTGTCTCTCTCCTGTTCACTTCTTTCTTCTGATTCCTTCAGAATAAGATCATCCTGGATCCCATGACGTTCAGTGAGGCCAGATTCCGGCCGTCGCTGGAGGAGAGACTGGAGAGCATCATCAGTGGAGCTGCCCTTATGGCAGACTCCTCCTGCACACGTGATGACCGTCGCGAGCGGATTGTGGCTGAGTGCAATGCAGTACGCCAGGCCCTCCAGGACCTGCTAAGCGAGTACATGAATAACGTAAGTGCTGGGCTCCAGGCCCTTTCATCTCAGTGGATTGTGCTGTATGCTCTTGCGATGAAATCAGGCATAGCAGGAATGAGGACAGGTGTTCTGGAAGAGAGTAAGGTTTCACCAAAGGACCACTTTGGGGGAAGCCTGTGCTCTGATTTCATTTCCAAGTGCTTGCTCAAGATGGAAAAATTGAGTGGAGTGTAAAGTCTCTGAAACTCTTGTTGTTTACTTGAGTGGTGTCGTCTTGGTCATTTCAGTGGTTGCAATTTGATTTCAGTTGGTGAAGGTGGATGATTGATGGAAGCAAAGGATGCCGTGCCAACTGGTTCTTTGCAAAGTACATTTTCGAAGCTAAGAATAGCAATAGATGCTAATCTTCAGCCCTGAAAGGCATTAATAAGCACAGCAAGTTTTAAAGTGTTCATGCTGGTCCAACAAAGTGGAAAAGTTCTAGTTACCCGAAAACGTGGAGGAATTTATTAGACCTATTCTACAGGGAGGAATTCTTGTGAGTGAATTTTCAAGTAAGTGTGACTGGAGTCTCACTGTTGATGGCACAGACAACAACCATTCTCTCCACTTCTTATAAATTGTGTATATGTGCAAGGTGATTGAATCTGTATTCTTTGCTTTGAAAGGCACTAAATTATAGTGGTGTTCATTTACTGCACTGTTTTAGATAAGTGCCCAGAGTTTGTATGTGTGCATTATCAGTGTTCCCCCTGTACAGGATTCTTGTCTTTGAGAGGATCAAGGACAAGTTGGAAAAAACTGTCAATCAAGTCAGGGCTTGGAATATACTATGTTGTTGGAATGGCCTTTATGGTACTGAGGTATGCTAACAGGGATGCTGAAAAATCTGCTAGCATCTTTGCACTCCGATGCAATACTCCCAGGCAATGCTGAGACACATTATCAACCCCCAACCCAGTACCCAGTGACTCTCATCATTTAAGTAAACTCAGGCAGCTTAGTAAATCAGCAGTATAAACTTCAAGCAAGGAGCCAGCATCGACAGAACAGTCTTTTTTCTGTCATTTGAAAAGCAAAAGGAAGTATAGTGGGAACAGCCCAGAAACTAAACTGCCAGATTTTTTTCCCTGGGTCAATGATATGAGTCACTCAGCAGCTAAAGGGGCTTGCAGCCAAGCTGAAAGAACTGAATTGGATCTCCAGGATCCAAATGGTGGAAGGAGAGAACTACTTCTGAAAGCTGTCCTCTGACCTCCATGTGTGTATGCCCTGCCCCAAATAAATGAAGAAATATAGTAAAAAAATCACTTTTCTTTCCATGAACATTCAGATGATTTGAATTTTGGAAGACTTGTCTATTTTCAGTAAAGATTAAAATATGGATATCTGCTATGGTACCTAAGCATTTGTGAGGACTTCTCTATAGGACCCTTTGTGACCAGTACATGCTGTGAGTTGGCTACATGGGTATTCTGTAGGGCACAGCTAGAGATATTGGAGGCCTAGGGCTCTGCTACTCTGAGCAAATCTTTGTATAGCAGATTTGTGGAAAAGGGATGCTCACAGGATCTGGAATTCTACCTGCTGTTGCCTTTAACAGAACAGCATGGAGCTAATGACATGTCTACAGAATTCGGCTTTATATTAGAGAACACTAGGATTCTCATCAATGAACAATTATTACCAAAGAAGGTAGTGGGAGTTACAGAAACAGTGATGTTTATAGTCTTAATATAAATAAATCAGAATAAAGTGTATTCTCATGAATAGAAGCTGTGGGTTATGGTAAAAGAACAGGCAATCAAAATGTGATATGTGATTTTCATTTGTTGTCTAGGGTACTATCAAGTTAGGTGGGTTATTATTTGTTTGTTTGGTTGTGTGTGTGTGTGTGTGTGTGTGTGTGTGTGTTTTCTTTCAGTGTCAGCTCATATGGAACAGCAGAGTTCAGTGCATTTTGTATTTTATTGAACTCTAGTCACTTGTAGTTTGGTCAGAATCTTGTGATACAGAAATGGTTTGTACTTTCATTAAAATCCTGGTTTCTCATATAGTTGAAGAATACGTAGAAGGCCATCACGTTCAAATTTCCAAGCATACAAATCTTATTCACATCAAAGACTGAAAGAAAACATATCCCATTTGAGTTCACATTGAAACTGTGTGCTGTTCTGTTGAACGTCACACTAGTGACTGCAGGGTAGAGCTTGATACAGCCAAAATGCCACCATGGTTCCTATGAAGTTCCTTTATTACTACTTCTACAAAATCAATATGCTTATTTTGATATGGCATATATAAACTTAAAGAGATGGGTTACATCATGGCTTACCTTAAAATTCTATAGCAGTAAACACTGACTCAGCCCATTATTCCTAGCCAGCTGTACATTTTTTTTCTGTTCTGTAATCTGTGGAGTAAATACATCAATTATCACATGCAAATTTTGTGTAAATGTGTTAATGACATTAAGATGAAGAGGTCATGAACCCGAATAATTAGAGATTGGAGTCTTGGGGAAACAGTCATTTCTGAAATCCAAAAATATCCTGGTTAGTCACAGATGAAAATTCAACTTCTCATACCCCAATGACATGAAAAGCAACCCTAAGACACTGGAGTTCCCAAGTGTGTGGAATGTGGATGGAGATTGCAGAGGGCTGTTGGGCACTAACTGATAGAAGGAAAGCAGTCTTCCTGGGGCGTGGGTTGAGATTTGCCCACTTGGGTTATGTGGAGCTCAGAAAGAGATCGTTGTTTGCTAGAGGTTTTCACAGATGTATGTGATTTGGTGAATTTGCATGTGTATGATTTGAAAATGCAGCAAAAAAAATGTGCAAAGAAACTGATAAGAGAAAACCCTGTGTGTAATGACACCAGAGACAAAAACTGGGATCTTAGAGCAGCTAGCATTAGGAAAGGAGTTCAGAATGGTCCTAGGAAAGTCTTCAGTTAGCAAGGCCTTACTTTGTTCTATTCAGCTTCAGACACATCCATAAGAGTAACTGCTCCTTAACACTGTCCACCTTTTGATAGGTTGTCATTGTAATTTACATGTGGGGTCTAATGGGTAGAAGCTCTTTTTCAAAAGGATGCGAGGTCTAAACATGTAAATTGGGATTGGTGCTGTCCATATAAAATGTTCCCAATTATAAGGAGCCAATAACTGTCCAATGGAAGCTATTTTATACATCTTAGTTTGGGAGCATTAAACTTTCTTCATTAAAAATGAAGAATAAAAAGTAATTTCAAATATCTATTAAAGTTGGCTTATCTGTGAAGGAAAAAGGGAGCTTCATGATAAAATGTGAGGGGACATGGTATTCTACAGATAAGAATTTTATAATGGATTGAAACTTACATTCATTCAACAAATGCACAAATGACTCTTTTGTGATCGACATCACATTAGGAATGCTGGAGTGAGCAGAGCCAAGCCCTCGGTTTCCACAGGGCTTGTGCTCCAGAGAGAGATGGTGGACATCACATGCATGAGTGCTTTGAGCAAGGACTATTTCATATAGTGATAAGCCAAAAGTCAAAACAGAAAGCCCCAAGAAAGAGGAAGGAGGGAGAGCTGTGAGTATGGAAGATACATGGACATGAAAGGATGACAGATCAAAGTTCTTCTGAAGGTGTGGGGACAGAGAACATATTAGGGTGAAGAAGCAATAATTCCAAGGGCTTTGGTATCTGGTATACCAGGACATCAGTGAGGAGATGAAGCTCCTATCTGCACAGAGCCTCGTGCATCATTACACAGGATATGTCTGCCATGCTAATGGGAGTGGAGGACATCTGGGAGTAGACAGTGCCTTGATTCAGGCATCAAAAAAAAAAAAAAACCGTCAAGACAACCTGGGTTCTGAAAGAATCCATGTTAGCATGGTCTCCTTAGACAGTCTACAATAGTAGAAGTGAAGTAAAGTCCCACATTCTGACTGTGAATGTAATAAAAATTTTCCATATAGCATAGTTACTGAGGAGAATATGTCTGCGGTATAAATGTAAAATAGACATTGGACATCCTGAACAACATTTACAGACATGTCAGAAATCCTCATTTGATTTCAATTGCACAGAAAATTTTGATTTACTCCAATGTAGTAGCAATTTGTAAATAGCTCACTTGGCAGTGCCCAAATACTTTGCTAGACAAATTGTATTTGAATGGGTAGTTAAGGAGAAAAATTGTGTTTCAAAATTCTGTCACCAAAATGCCTAAGTAAGCTTCTCTTCCTTATAGAAGACTGAAAAAAATAGATTATGCATCCTAAGTACTCAACTACAATTCAGAACCATAAGAAAACTTTAATCCTTATTCTAGGTACTAAAACGGTGAATGTGCACCACTGAGAGGCAGTGAGCTGTTTCCTTCTTCATGCACAATTCACTGACGGGCCTTGGTGAGAATACGGAATGTGATTGCCTGGACCATGTGTGCTGTGCAACCTGGTTCAATTCTACAGCCATACACTCTCTGTATAGCTCTGAATACTTTACTGTTGATGTGTATGTATATGTACATGTATGTGTGTATCTGCACATGAGTGCAGATGCCCAGAGAGGCCAGAAGAAAGTTGAGGTTACAGGGGGCAGTGAGCCACCTACAGTGAGTGCTGAAAAGTGAACAGGCATCTGCAAGAGCAGCAAGCACTGTGAACCACCAAGCCATCTTTGCAGCCCCTCTCTCTCTCTCTCTATTTTTTAATTAATGAACTGTTTTCTTTCCCTACGTGTGGGGCTAGGGAGATGACTCAGTGGGTGAAGTGCTTGCTGTACAAGCATTGGGACCTGAGTGCTGTCCTCGGTACCCATGTACAAGCCAGGTTTGCCAACATGTGCCTATTGCTCTTCCACAACCAGGGACAAAAATGGGTGGATCCTGAGGGATCACTACCATTTAATTTATCCAAACTGGAGGGAGACATCCATCCCACACTCAACCGCTGACCTCCACATGTGCCTGTCAAAACACAATAGTACACACACACACACACACACACACACACACACACACACACACAACTCACGCACAATTAGAGAGGAGAATCTTCACAGTGGAGCGGAAATCCCTTTGGGAAGAGGGCTTTGACCGTCTCTGCTTTATCAACTGTAGCAGGGCACTTTTTATTTGTATTTTTAAAAAATAAAATTGCACATGAAATACATGGATCCATGGTTTTTTCAACTCCTTTATAGCCTCTCAGTGGGTCCCTGCCCTTAATTTGCAAACTGCTATGGAAAGTTGGGTAATTAAAGAACAGAATAAAGCACTGATGTGAGGTGATACACATATATCTTAAGTGCCTGAGACGCCATTGTCCCAGCCTTAGCTCCACACTAGAATGTAATATATGTGGGTATGTCAGTAGCTGTGAAAACATTCCAAGACAAAAAAACAAGTTACAGAAAAAAAGCTTTCTTTTAGTTTTTTGTTGTTTTGTTTTGTTTTAGCAAACAGCTCCAGGAGAGGTATAGTCTATCTTGGTAGGGAAGTCAAGACACTCAGAAAGCAGAGAGATCCCATTTCTTGCACACACACACACAGGAAGCAGGGGGTGGGGATGAAGTGAGGCTAAGCTAAGCTCTTCCCCAGTGATGGATTTCCTCCAGCAAGGCTCCACCCTCTGCTCCAGTGATAACGGTCTTCCAGCAAGGGACCACCCTCTGAAGATCCCATAGCTTCCCCTAACAACAAACTGGGGATGTAGTGTTAAAATACACCAGCCTATTGGGAAATTACTCATTCAAATGATCACAGTGAATGGCCTTCCTCACAGAGCCCACATGTGGGGCTCGGAGGATGCAGTGAGGTCCCTATAGGTCATTTACAGTCTGATCCTGGGGTGAAACCACAGCCAGCTTTAAACAAATGCTTCCTTATTGTTTCATTTATTCAGTTTTACATTTTCATACAAGTGTATCTTATATGTGAGTGTATTCCCTCCTGTACCCCATCTTCCCTCTTCTTGTCCCTCTTTCCCCTCAACATTCCTCTTTTGTCCCCTTGATAGCTCCCCATTTGCTTGAAATGTCATTTATACATACATAATTTTACACATCTGTAGAAAAAACAACAACAAAAAAAACCTTCCTCAAAGTCGTATAACATATAAGTGAGGTGAGATCCAGGGACACAGGACCTCAGAAAACCGTGGCCTTTTTATTATTATTTTGTTTTGATTTTTGTAGTATAGTAGGCATGTGCAATCATTGTTAAGAATAAAAAGTGACCAATAAAAGATACATAAAAATATTACATCCTGTTCCCTATATGCAATTACTGTTAAAATTTGAGTGTGTGCCTTTCTAAAGTTTATAAGCTTTCAGAAGCAGTCTATGTGTGCTAATACACACAAGCTTGTAAGATGACTTGATTTTTAAAAAATAAGCTTGTCTTGTAAATGGTATTTTGTAATCTATTTTCTTTACTCAGTATTTTGTGAACATGTTTCCATGTAAATAAATATTCTCTAAACATATGCTTCCTGGCTGAATAGTATTTTATTATATGACTGTGTAATATCTGACTTAGAAGCAATTCATTTTGGGTATAGTGAAGATTATAGAGATGGATGTTGAAAAAGACAGACACAGAAGCCTATTTATCTGGGCAGTATAGTGTGATTTAAAAGCAAAGCATGACTAAGGAAAAGATTTAGGAAAGGTGTGAATACAGACTTGAAATTTAGAAGGTTTTTCACTCCTGGGAAGTTTTATGCAATCAAACTTTTGCACATGAACACAATTAAATTCCTCTGAGAGCCTAGGTTGTCCTTGAACTCAAGGTAATATTTATGCCTCAGCTTTAGTATTAACATATTGTGTGTAAAGATGGGTGCGGTAGTGGCATGCATCTGCTGTGCCTGCAGCTCAGAAGCCTGAGGCATGAGGATTTTCTGTTCAAGGGCAATTTGGCAGCACAGAGAAAGAAATCCCACCTCTAATAAATAAATGCATGACAAAAAAAGTATCTCCTTGAAATTACCTTGCATATACTTTTCTGTGTATTATTGATTTTAGTATATACATTTGATTTTGTTTTATATGAAAAAATCAGGTTTCCATTGTGCCTTCTGTATCAGCATACAGCTAAAAGGGCCCATATAACTACGGGCAAGCCCAATGTCAGAGTTTGATGTCAGGTCCCATAGAAGGATGGAAAGCTACCAAGGAAGTGCCACTAAAAAGGTAACATTGTTGGCTAGGAACTATTGCTCTGCCACATCCTCTTCCTATGGGAGGGCAAGGACAAGAGCCAGTAGTTGTGATTGTTTGTGGATGCAGGGTGTGCCTGGAATGCAGCTTAGCTGATAAAGTACTTGCCTAGTATGGAGAGACCCTGGGACCAAAACCCACTTAATGTCTTCTTAATGAAGTTCTTTTAGGCCAGATTGACAAATCCCTAAACTGCTGCTTTCCCAGCAGTAAAATGGCCAAAACAGAACTCACACTATCTGGAGTGCACTTGGGAATAGAATAAGAAGGGGGCAGGAAGAAGGCACAATGTCAAGGGGCCTCATTTTCTGTCTTCTTCTGAGTGCTCTGATTACCTTATTTGGTTTTATTGACTTTAAATAATAAACCCTATGTTATCAAGGGCTTTGTGACTTTCCCAGAGAAGAGATAACAGCTGCAAAAGAATGCCTCCGTGGGTGTTTCTAGTCCATATCTGTTTCTTTTCTCTTCCCCAAGCCATAGATATCCTGGGCTATGTGTTTCTGTCTCAAGGAACACTACAAGGGACAATCATAATTATTGACAAGGCTAGGGAAGAACGTAATAACCCTTATAAAAGATTTTGGTAGATAATTTTCTGGAAGACCTGGGAAACTAGACTGGTCTACACAGGGCTCAGGCCTCTGCACACAGAAGTAAGGCACAGAGTTTTAGAATCAGTCACTTAGATAGGCACGGTTGAATAGGACATGAAATGTGGTCCTGTTGGCTTCTAGAGGTAGCCAAATAAAGCTATTCCATTTGGTATGGTGAATGGAGGTAGAGTGGTATTTTATGTAAGCATGGGGGTAATTCCTGTTGTATTTAATTAACATGATCTTCTTTTATACTTCTAAAGTATTCTGGCACAGGTCTTGGGCCTTAGGATTAAATCTGTTTGGCAGACAAATGTTATTTGTTTGAAATCTAGGTTCATTTTGGATGGATCAGAGCGGCCATCCCAAGACATCTTCTTTAGAAGACTGGCAAACACCATGGTAGGCAGAGAGATCGAAGTTACAGTATTTCTCTTTATTGGTATCTGCTAGTAGTTGATAAGAATCTAGTAATGAATCTGTTCCTATAGACAGCT
>CABHPH010148077.1:22848-40852 GCA_902168325.1 Peromyscus nudipes | reverse complement strand
GTTTTCATGGGTGTGTTTAGCTTCTTTAGGTTGGATTTTTCCTTCTAGTGCTTTCTGTAAGGCTGGGTTTGTGAATAGGTATTGATTAAATCTGGTTTTATCATGGAATATTTTGTTTTTTCCGCCTATGGTGATTGAGAGTTTTGCTGGGTATAATAGTCTAGGTTGGCATCCGTGGTCTCTTAGTGTCTGCATAACATTTGTCCAGGACCTTCTATCTTTCATAGTCTCTATTGAGAAGTCTGGTGTTATTCTGATGGGTTTGCCTTTATATGTTACTTGGTCTTTCTCCTTTGCAGCTCTTAATATTTTTTCTTTGTTCTGTATGTTTAATGTTTTGATTATTATGTGGCGAGAGGACTTTCTTTTTGGGTCCAGCCTATTTGGTGTTCTGTAAGCTTCTTGTATCTTCATAGGTATTTCTTTCTTTAGGTTAGGAAAGTTTTCTTCTATGATATTGTTGAATATATTTTCTGTGCCTTTGAGTTGGTATTCTTCTCCTTCTTCTATCCCTATTATTCTTAGGTTTGGTCTTTTCATGGTGTCCCAGATTTTTTGGACGTTTTGTGTTACGACTTTTTTATCTTTAGTGTTTTCTTTGACTGACGAATCTATTTTCTCTATTGTGTCTTCAGTGTCAGAGATTCTCTGTTCCATCTCTTGTATTTGGTTGGTTATGCTTGTTTCTGTAGTTCCTGTTCGTTTAGTCAGGATTTCTATTCCTAGCATTCCCACAGCTTGTGTTTTCTTTGTTGTCTCAATTTCTTTTTTCAGATCTTGGAATGTTTCTTTCATCTGTTTAATTATTTTTTCTTGACTTTCTTTGCTTTCTTCCAATTTTTTGTTTGTTTTTTCTTCCATTTCTTTAAGGGAATTTTTTATTTCCTCTTTAAGGAAGTTTTTCATTTCCTTTTTAATGGAGTTTTTCATTTCCTCTTTAAGAGAATTTTTTATTTCCTCTTTAATAGAGTTTTTCATTTCCTCTTTAAGGGAATTTTTTATTCCCTCTTTAATGGAGTTTTTCATTTCCTCTTTAAGGGAATTTTTTATTCCTTCTTTAATGGAGTTTTTCATTTCCTCTTTAAGGGAATTTTTTATTTCCTCTTTAATGAAAATTTTCGTTTCCTCTTTGAAGAAATTTTTTATTTCCTCTTCAAGGGTATTTTTTTATTTCTTCTTTAAGGGCCTCTATCATCTTCTTAAAGTCATTTTTAGGATTGATTTCTTCTGTTTCTTCTGCCTTGGTATGTTCAGGACTTGCAATTGTAGGGTCGGTAGGTTCTGGTGTTGTCATATAGGTCTTTATGTTGTTGCCTGTATTTTTCCATTGGTGTCTACTCATCTCTTTCTCTGCTCAGTGCAGATGGTGTAAGACCCTAACCCTTCAGGCTTATACCTCCAAGCCTCAGAAATGAGAAACTTCAAGCACCAGGAAATGAGAAACTAAAAATCTGGTTCCCTGGGCAAGCTGACCACCCCTGTTCTCAGTCGGTGAGGTATATACTTACGATTCTGGTGATCTGGTTCGGTGGTTGGGTGATCTTGATAAGTTCTTTTGAGAGCTTCTTGAAATACAGGATCCAAAGACAACTCTTACTCCGTGGCTTGCTGTATAGCTGGGTGGCTGGGCCCTGATATCCTCCTCCTTCTCTGGCTCCTCAATCCTTCAGGTTCCCCTGCTTTGTTTTATACCTGTTGGCAGAGGGAAAATCAGCTTTCTCCAATGGAATGACACTGAGCCTATCACCCACTCCAGGGCAGGCCTCATGTCCAGGGGTAGTTGATCAATATATGAGGGAGTCCGCAGTTTGTATGTCTAGTGCTTTTATTTGGTTACAGTTTGTTTTTTTGTTTTTTGGTTTTGGTTTTGCTTTATTTTGCTTTCTTGTTTTTTGAGGGAATTTTTTTTGTTGTATTGGGTTTTTGTTTGTTTTTTGAGAAAGAACGTAAAGATGGGTGGGGAGAGAAGAGGAGAGGATCTGAAAGGACTTTGGGATGGGAGAGTATATGATTAAAATATATTAAATTTAAAAATTATTTTACATAATAAAAAATTATAAGTTAAAGTACATAATTAACAATAAATATTCCTATTTGAAGTCATTATGAGTTTAACTATAGGTCATATCTGAAAATTCTCAGATTATAAGTACAAAATATAGGTATTCCCATCAAATATTTTCTCTCTACCATTTACAATCAAATATTTTACTTTTTACCTTCAATTGTTTACCCATTCTCAACTGTAGTTTTTTGTTTTTGCTTTTTTCTCCCCACTGGTAATATAATCTGTTCAGGAGTTAGTCACTGGGCTCTTATAATAGTCTCAGTCTCTAGAGTACCTCCCTGTGGAATGTAGCAAATACCTATGCATCATGCAGTGACGTTATAGCCAGAGTCAATCTCTAGAGTTCTAGTCTGCAAAAGCTCAAACCACAAGTTTTGAAATATCAAAGAAGTAGATGTTAAAAAGTGTTAAAGAATCAGGACAGACAAGCTAAGTGAAAACTCTCAAAGCAGCAATTGTGTGGCCCCATGCTGAAGAGGACACAGGAACTGAAGCCAGATAACAGAAATATTGACACAGGCTGAAGAATGAATTCTCTGAGATGCCTGGTGCTTCTGCTTATGGCCCATACAGGGCAGATGTGAACAGTAACAGAGAGAAAATTCTGCAGAAAATTTGCCTTGCTCTGCCTCCTTCTTTCTTGCTCTGAGTACACCATCAGTGAAATGAAGGGTCTGTGTGCTAAGTCTCAGAGATACATGCATTTGCAGTAAATAAGTTCTAAACCTCTCAATTTTTTTTATGAGACATCAGAAGGTAATCCATAAATGACACATCAAGAAATGAGTGATCTTTTTTTTCTGTGATGAAAATAACTTCACATAGAGTCAGAACTTAGTGGTGGAATTAGCAGGTTTGCCAGCATTTTGCCTTTCACAAACAGCTGTGAAGAATGAGCATTTTCAGAAAAAAAAGTTTAGATGAAAGTCAATTGTCCATGGTAGGGAGAGGTAGGGTAAAAATCATTTCTTCTTTATCAATTTCAAACCCAAACAAATCTGAATTCAGTAGTTTATGTGCATGTGTGCATGTATGACCCATCCAGCAGGTCCAGTTATTCGTGGGTCTCAAGCCATGAAACACCTGAAAGAATCATGGGGAAAGAGAGGAAGGAAGCCTTGCACATATAATGAATGACAAGAGTCAGTCTGAGTCGTGTCAAGGCTTCGTTTACTAATTGGGGTTTGAGGTTTATATACGGGACTTTGAATGGGGAGGGGCAGAGAAAGGAGAGTGGAAAATTTTCAGGAGAAGTAGTCAGAGTGGTCGGGGGGAGGTGAAGTCTCTTTGGTTCCCAGGCTCTGCAGCTATATCTAAAAAGTATACTTTCTAGTTAGGCCAAGGTCGTCCTGTTTCTGCAGGGCGTGCAGTTTGGCCAAGGGCGTCTGGTTTTGCCAGACTCCAAACTCCAAGAAGAAATACAAAACGTGACAATCTTGAGTCAAGCCGTCCTGGGTCAGTCTCCAACACATGTATACATGTGTGTATATTTAGTGCAATTATACATATTAAAAACATTCTAGAATGGTTATCATATTTTGGTACTATAATGTTTTTCCCAAAAATCTTAAATAGATAAAATGCCCTTCTAAAATCCAGAATTTGCACTATCTTACAGTTAACTGAATATGTTAGCAGGCTGAGAATTATAAAACGTAGGCATCTTGAAGGCAAATTTTTTTCTGTCTTTTTCTTGTAAAGGTATAGTGAAGAAACAGTCTTTTAAATTGATAACTATAAGAGGCCATTCTTTAGGTAACAGAAAAGCCAAAGGAATTCCAGATTGTAAATAGCCAATTGACTGAATCTCTGTATTAATAGCTCTTCAATCTGTTATCATTCCCCATTTTCCAGATTTATTTTTAATAACAAATACAGGAGAATTCCAAAGGCTGGTTGCTTCTTCAATATCCTTAACATTTACCTGCTCCTCTACCAGCTGTTCTAAGGTCATCAGTTTCTCTAACATTAAAGGCTCAACCCATATAGGTTGGTCCATTGACCATTTTAAAGGTAGGGCTGTTGGTACCTTTGAAAGTTCAACAGCTGTTGTGCCCTGTTCTTTGCACAACTTGATGATTTGTGACTGTTCTTTATAATACCTTCTAATTTTTTCCCCAGAAATTTACTTTAATTTATGGTTTGTTTCTGAGATTGGAGAAATGTTAGTCTGGGTATTCCATTGTTGTAACAAATCACATCCCCATAAATTCATTGCTATCTAAGCCACATATAGCTTTAATTTTCCTCTCTGTCCTTCTAGCCCTATACATTTGACCTATTTTGCACTCTATTTTTCTTGAGATAAAGTTCCAATCCATAAATGATGAACATTTACCTCCTGAAGAGGCCAATATGGATGCCAAGATTCTAGTGCAATTATTGTTCAATATGTACCTATGTCTACAAGACCTTCAATGATAATGTCATTTATTCAAATTTTTAACTTTGGTCTTTGTTCATTTATAGTTTTCCAAAATATTTGCTTTACAGTTTCTCCTGAATATTTTTTCTCTCTTCTATAGCTGTTCTACCATCCAGAGCAGTATGGTTTTATACAATAGACATTAGGTTCTTTAATTGCTCTAGGAAGGCGTTTCATCCATGATGACAGGAAAAGACTCAATGGAATTTGACATAGGACCTGTGAGAGGCACCTCAAGGCATTTCCCAATGGCAAAGGGTTACTATAACTGTCCCTTGTTGATCTATATTCATTAGTCCAATGCCTGCCTTTGCTACACCTTCTGAATACTCCAGAAGGGAAGGGTGTTCTATTGTTATTCTTTGAAAAAATATTGTTTCTAGGAATGCCCTGTTTACAATCACTTTTTTTTTTTTTGGTTTTTTCGAGACAGGGTTTCTCTGTGTAGCTTTGCGCCTTTTCTGGAACTCACTTGGTAGCCCAGGCTGGCCTCAAACTCACAGAGATCCGCCTGCCTCTGTCTCCCGATAGAGCACAAACCCAATATCACCACAGATAGTAGAAGAGAAATTTGATATCCTGGAAAGTCAAGAAGTATGTGTGTCCCTTGTTGTTGAACTAATTTTCTGAATATCATCTTTGTTCTTTCCACATCTATTACATTGGTTGGTAAAAACTGTATTTAATACAAGGCATTATACCAATTGTTTACATATTATTTAGTGTTAGTTTGTTTTTATTTATTTTCATGACAATTCTAAGGTTAAATGTTGTTGTTATGTAATTTTCAAATATGGAAGCGAGAATAATATTATGTGTTGGAGACCATGACTCAGACAGTGATTGACAGACAGTTGGCAGGTGAGTGCATTGTGATCAATGAGAAAAGAAAGGCTTTGAATGTACAGAGCCTCTCATCTTCTGAAGCCTTGCAACCCAAGTTGAAATACCAATGTTTCACTTACATCTAGTCCTCTCGTTCATAAAAATAAGTCCATTAGCTAGTTATTCTTTCTTCTCTATGACTTTTATGGATAGATGGATGCTCAGAGAAGTATGGAAACCAATTTTCTTAACAGACCATGACCAGTTAACATGACAACCAGTGCTGATATGAGCTATTGATTCTGAGGCCTGTACCCTTTACAGTGGTTTGTACTGATAACTTGATCCATTTCTAGCATTCCAATGTCATTGGCTGCATTCCAGTAAATAATGGGTTGTACTAAGTAAACAACCTGAATTTCTTTCCTTATTTAGTATCATAATTAGCATACTAAGCCAGTGTTGTTTGTCTGTAAAGTTTATTCCAGCCATAACCCAGGTCACTTAATCATATCTATGGTCATATTAAATTATTCATCTTCATCTTTAATGCTTGCTCCTCTTTGTATTAGATAAATCTCAAAAATAATACAAAGGCAATCATTTGCTTTCTTAATTCTGGTCTAGACAATTCTTGAAAAATACGAATTAGAGGGTCAAAGATGGTACTGCTATGTAACACTTGGAAAATATTTCTTTTGGAAATGGGTCTACATTATCTGGATATTTTAATTGAATCAAAAAAAATCACCTAAATTTCAATTATTGAGATAAATTACATATTGCGTTTGTTATATGCTTTTTATTTTATCATTATTTCATTTAAGAAGTTCTTAGGATAGTCTCTTTTATCTGCTAATTTGTGAAATCTAAATTATATCTTCCTTCAAAATCAATAGCGGTAAGAGCCATTCTTGACTTAGCTTGTGATGCACATGGTACTAACAGCACACAGATGGCACCCTTGGAGCAGCATCTCTCCAGAAGGGCTTATTTGCAAACTATGGTGAAGGCGTGAGGTGGACGTGGTGAAACCACAAGGGGCTGAGAATAAATCAGAAGTTGTCTCCATCCTTAGCACTGAATTATGAGAGAAGCAAGAGGGGGCAGGATTTGGAGCTGAGGAGAAAGAGTCAATCTGACTCTTTTAAAAACTCAACTTAAGGGAACTCCAGGACATACGAATGAAGGTCCAGATCATCTTTGGCCTTTGGATTTTGCTGCAGTATCTCACACTGGCTGAGTCTAATTGAAAACCTGATGGCATTGGGATGAGCTAATTTTCACAAACATCAGCTAGAAGACAGAAAACCAGTAAGGAGACCACATGAGACTATCATGTATATATATGCACTAATGCCTAAGTCAATATTTCATACATACATATGGTACATATGTCTGCATTTACATATTTTCCTTTATAAACTCTTATTTTGCCATAGCTTCCTCAACTTCAGTGTTAAGTCAGTGATCTTATATTTTTAGTTAATATGGTACTAATAATTTATTTAGCATCTGATTAATCATCTAAAAAACTCACCTAGAAATTTGGATTCATCTAAATTACCTGCTCCTATATAATTCATTGCAAAATTTATTGTTTTGTGTGCTTGCCTCCAGGATCAGTATGACAGCAGTGACATTCTAGAAAATAAATATGAGAAGTTAGCCTACTACAGCAGGTCTTTCTGACTTTTTATGACTGATTAGTACCCAATATATTATGGCCATTGTTTGAGATTCCATCTCCTCTTTTTGAACATATCACTCTCTAACTCCGTCCTGGTTTCCAATAAATGTAGCACTCCTTGCTCTCAGACTTTTTCCCAGTGTTCTGCTCTGTTTTACATATCCACAAAACTTAGGGGCATCATCTCTCTTCTAGGAAGAGTGTTCGGTCTTTCTCCAATCACTACTGCAGTCTACCGATACAAGCCACACATCAGTCAATAGGGTGCAAGTGTTCAGACTTCCAAATGCCTTCTGAGTCATTTTCCTCCAGCAGAATAGGCTTAGAATTTCATAATATTAGCATAGCATTTCTGAACTTTATTAGTTTTTTTTGCCTTACTTGAAACTTACTCTCCTTAAGACCAGCAGTCTTGACTAGTGTCTTTTCGAAAGTAAAGATGAAAAACACCATAATAGTTGACAGTACTACTGGGAGAAGAAAGATCTACAAAAAGGATTTTCTTTCTCACCAATTGGATTCCTGGAGCTCCACCTGGGGCCTGGCCATGGATCTCTGCATCCAGTTCCCTCAGTCATTGGATGAGATTTCTAGCACGACAATTAAGGTGTTTGACCATCCTATCACCAGAGTAGGTCAGTTCAGGCTGATACCATTGCCAGTAGTCTATTGTGGAGGCATCTTTGTGGATTTCTTGGGACCTCTCTAGCACTTTGCTTCTTCCTATTCTCATGTGGTTTGTATGAGTGAGAACTGTTGAGACCAAGATTGGAAAAAGCACGGGGACAAACAGCCAAATGAATGGGAACACATGAACTATGAACCAATAGCTGGGGAGCCCCCAACTGGATCAGGCCCTCTGGATAAGTGAGACAGTTGATTAGCTTGAACTGTTTGGGAGGCACCCAGGCAGTGGGACCGGGACCTGTCTTCAGTGCATGAGCTGGCTGTTTGGAATCTGGGGCTTATGCAGGGACACTTGGCTCAGCCTGGGAGAAGGGGACTGGACCTGCCTTGACTGAATCTACCAGGTTGAACTCAATCCCCAGGGGAGTCTTTGCCCAGGAGGAGATGGAAATGGGGGGTGGGCTGGGGGAAGGTGGGGGGGGTGGCAGGGGGGGGGGAGGACAAGGGAATCCGTGGCTGATATATAAAATTAAATTAAATTATAAAATAAATTTTTTAAAAAAGGACTTTCTAATTTTACAAGTTTTTCTCTACATCTCTCTTTATAACAATAGCCATTATTTATTTATTATTATAAAAGAGTTATTTAGAAGGCACAAAACCAAAGAATGAACAACTGCTATAATTCTGGCCTTATTATTTTCTGGTTAAAAATAAACACAGCACATTTTTTTTGTCTCAGTTTTTTTTTATGTCAGAGTATGACAAATGATTTGTTCTTAATTTTATCATATGACTCTTCCTTCATAGTATGTAACAGGGCCCTAGACTTTAGTAGTCCCCCAGACCTTAGCACAACTGACTCCATGATGGAAATACTATTCAGGCTGTAAAACTCAGCACACAGACAGCGCCACCTGCCAAAACTAAAACAAAGACCTAATCCATCAAAACCCATAGTTCTGGGAAAGTCTCTAAATGTACTAACTTTGTTTTTTAGCTTCTGTAGTTCCGCGTCTGGCTAACTGTTCTTGTTAACTGAAGTATGTCAACCCAGAACATGTTTTTTTGTGGTTAAAAGATCATTCTGAAAAAGGCTCCATGCTACACTGGGATCCCGAATACCCAGTGTAGTTGCTGGCTGTCCAATAAAGACTTTCTATCGACTTAAACACATGTCTGAACAGTCTTCTCTGGTAAACACCCCACAACAAGTGAACAGCATAGAAAGAGAAGACCTCCCTGAACTTTATTCTTAGTACTGCTTTGTTCAAGGCTCTCCAGAGACTATACTACTTCCAAACATTCCTGTATTACTAGGATAACCACATGTATCATGTATGATCAAGCTGCTGCTTGATTCAAGTTATGCTGAAGTCTGACCCTCCCTAGATATTCTCCCCTGCTTTCATTCTTCGGGTCTGGAAATAGTTCTGAATGCCAGTCTTGCTTGCTGACCACATTAAGCCTCAGATGAGCTCCATATTTTTCACTTATATATTTACTAGAAGTCTACCTGTGATTGTTGTCTAGATGAAGAACTGCACCCAAATTTCATTCTTGATAAAAATAAATATGCTTCCTTTAACTATACAATATGTATATCATTGAGTATGAGCCTCGATCTTGGCTATCCTTCCTCCCTATATCCCATTTTTTTCTTGGCTCTTTCCCCCTACTCTCTGGATTTACTCAGTCCTGTGTCACTGTCAGGTTACATAATCATGGATGAGCTTCCATTTCTCCTAATCTTTTATTTTGACAAATAACTTTATAATCTTTTTTTAATATTTCTTAACACAGTACACAATATTCAATGAATATCAGCTTCTACTATTACTCTGCTTCCACTCTTCCAAATGCTGGGGAAGCCAAAGTCTCAGATTGTCTCTGACAACATATGTAGGTGCAGTGTAGCCTCCTCAAGCCATTCCATCTGTCTTTCCATGTTTGTGTTGTCATTAGGGAGGAATTGACAAAAACCTGGCTTACTGTTTCCTGAAGACCTCGAATTATTTGAGACATATATGAAAATAGAAGATGAAGATACTGTGTAGGTTCACATCACAGCTTCTATGTCTCTTTTTTTGTGCTCAGATTTTCCTTTGTTTGATTTCCCAGGTTATTTATTTACTTTTATATTTGTGATACAGGGTTTCAAAAATGTTGCTATGAACTTGCGGCAGAGGCTGGACTTGAATCCCAATTCAGATTTCCCTTCCTCTGGCCTCCAAGTACTGGGTTTGCAGGCATCACCATTGAGTCTGATTGACTTTTCATTTAATATACAGAGCTTACCTTTCTCAAAACTCTTCCCTCTTCATACCAACTTATAAAATTTGTTTGCTTTGACCCCACACCCAATTTTTCTACTCATGTAGTTCCTTACATATGTCATTATCTCTTTCGTGTATACCTTTGCCCAAATTCTGACTCAGTTTGTTAAATGCCGCAAGCACTCCAATGCAGGGTCTCACATCTTCGCATATGTACATCCATGAATGAATGTTTTTCTGCAGCTCACAATAATTGATCAAAAATTTTACCTTTCTGTGAATGAAATCAGAATAGCTAAAGCCCAAACATACATCTGTATCCAAATAAAACATTCCATATTTATAATAAAAAAATCTGCCAACAAAAAGTTCTAAATCAGACTTTTTGATTGTAAAGTTTATTCTAAGTAAAACCTCACCTGCAAACTGTGCCTTCTCTTCACGAGAACCGGAGAGAACTATGTAGTGCCTGCACCTGTTGAGTCACACAGAAGACCCACAGGAAACAAGAACGAAAGCCCATGCAAGTAAATACAAAAGATTAGAATAAAGCCTTAGGTGGTCATGGTTACTGCTGTTATTTCAACTCTTATACATCCTACATCATTAGTGAACAAACAAAAAAAATTACATACTGACAAATTACTGGCCTTATCTTCAAAGTTCTTAGACAATGCACATTATGTGATCATCAACTGCTATTCTGAGCATGTAGAATGATTAAATCAAACATAAAGGTTATCACATTGCATTCATGAATTCTGGTAACTCTTGGCCTTGTGCTACACATGTCTATGACTTTGGAGAGCAGATTTAGGCTCAGCCTTGTGGCAGCTCCTGCAGGGGCTAATCAGAAGGACTGCTGTGACCAAACTGAAGTGGAAGTTGCAGCTGCTTGGGAGATGTTTTTCATTAAAGCTGCCTGCCGGTGGCAATACAGAATCCAGACTGGATTTTAGTAACAAAATGTGACACATGCAAGGTACTTGGACACAGTATTCAGAATTTTCTCATGGTGACATTGTGTGTTGCCACCATGAATGGGAATAAAATCTTTAAGCTATTATTGTCATTAGAATTCACCCTAGGACAATCTAGCTAAATGTGAACATTTCTATATTTCTTTCTAACTAATCATTATAAAAACATAGCTTGCTTTTACAAATAAAATTATAAATGTGTTTAGCACTTAAAATTAATTATAGCTTATGGACAAAGGCTAGAGAACAATTTAAATTGTGTTAAAATAACAAAATCATGGATAACCTTTTTCTGCTATTATTATGTTTTTTATTATAATATATATATATATTTAAAATTTAGGGTCCTTTAACAAGGGCAGAGTTTAAAACTAAGTTAGCATTATATATGTTATATTCTCAATTTTACCTTCACTTTGAGAATAAGCCAGTTTCCATAATTCTTCCTGGTATGATAACAGATATTTTGAAATAAAATATTACACAGAAAACTTCTAATAGTCACAATCTTGAATGTCTATTATCATTAGTACATAGCCTTATTGGGGTTTTTATATTTTTATATTTAGATGGTGTTTTATTGATTTTTTTTGATAATTTTATACAATGTATTTTGATCATAATCACCCACAACCCTTCCCTTTTGCCTTCCCACATTCACTCTCAACCCCTTGCCTCCCAGCTTCTTATCTTATTTTATTTTCTTGATTTCATAATCAACTGACTTTTAGTTGTACTGTACACATATTTCTATATGTGGATCCATCCACTACGGCATGATCCATGTTACAGGAACCATATTCTTAAAGAAAATTAGCTCTCCCATGGCCACAAGCCATCAATTGTTCATAATCTTCATGTAGGGTAGGGCTTGGAAATCTCTTACCCACGTTTGGATGTTGACCACCTTGGTTTTGTTTAGGTCTTGTGAAGGTAACCACAGCTGCTATGAGGGTATATGTGTGGTGTCAAGAAGTGTGGTGATATTGTGTTCCCCAATGCATTGTGCACCCTAATAAATTCATCTGGGGTCATAGAACAGAACAGCCACTATATTAAACATAGAAGTTAGGTAGCGGTAGTACACACTTTTAATCCTAGCATTCCGGAGGCAGAGATCCGTCTGGATCTCTGTGAGTTCAAAGCCTCACTGGTGACACATGCCTTTAATCCAAGAAAGTGATGTCATGAAGCAGAAAGGTATATAAGGCATGAGGACCAAGAACTAGAGCATTTTTAAGCTTTTAGCTTTTAGCAGCAGTTCAGCTGAG
This sequence comes from Peromyscus nudipes, assembly GCA_902168325.1. Lineage (NCBI taxonomy): Eukaryota > Metazoa > Chordata > Mammalia > Rodentia > Cricetidae > Peromyscus > Peromyscus nudipes. Next base: position 28,690 of record CABHPH010148077.1, on the reverse strand, counting down.
ATCTATTTGGATGAGGACTCAGAGGCTTTCAGTCTGAGGAAACAATATCAGCTGAGAACTTGGCAAAGTGAAGTTGAATGTGGCTTGTTCTGTTTCTCTGATCTTTCAGTGTTCACTCCAATACCTGGCTCCAGGTTTGTTTTTATCAATAAGACCTTTTAAGATTTGTGCTACAAAGAAGAATTAATTTTTCTCTCTTTCTCCTTATCTTCTACAGTCTTCCCCATCTCCTCTTATGAGATGATTCATAATACTTGAGGTAGGGTGTGATATAGAGGTCCCATTTGTGGTTGTGGACTCCATAGTCATTTATTCTTGATGTTTTTTTTTTGGTTTTGTTCGTTTGTTTGTTTGTTTGTTTTAATCAGTTGTGTGTTTCTGGGCTTGCCTCTAAGATGAAGACAAAGGAAGTATTTGGATGAAGTCTGAGAACCTCATTAATTTATGGGTAGAAAGATATAAATAGAGAGAGCAGTTTGACTTTATGGCAATTTAGTAAAACAGTAGTAAGTGGTTCATTTCTGAGGCTTATAAGCTCCCCAAACCTGGGCTTTTGTCCAGATTTGCAGTAACAGGAATTTGTTTCCTCCTTTGTAGTAGACCTTAAATCCAATCAGAAAGGAGCTGATTACCTCACAACAATAATGCCACTACTGAACCCATGAATATGTCTTGCCAACTGATCATTGTAGTTCACAAGGATCACAGCTAAAACAGGTCTATTGAAGACTTTTCTCCCCAGAAGCACAATCCAGTACTCTGAGAGATAGCCAGGAGGGAGGAAGATACTAACTTGGTTACTCAATATCCTGTGACCAATGTGTGTAATGTCCTCAGCCATGGAGCTCTGGTGGGAAACTAAGAGCAGCAGCAATAGTCTGCACTATCTGGGCTGTGCAGAACAGTTCTAGCCAGCAGTTCTAAGTGGCGAGGTATCCCACACCTGATACTGTTGTTTTTTGTTTTGTTTTGTTTTAATTTGGATAATGTTTCGCCTCTAGGATTAGCATAACTCCCTGTGTAGGGTAACTCAAATTAAACTATTTAACTATATGTGTGCCTGTGTTTAGAGAGACTGTAAAATTGTAGGTTTCCATATGGCTTTTCAAGTACACTTTGAGTTAGTTATCCCTCTCACAGCTCCCTCTACCCTCCCCTCTAACTGCTCTCCCTATTCAAACCTCCTTTCCCATCATTTCCCTTTCCTCTTATTATTGAAATTACTTTTATGCCATGATAGACATTCCAGATGATGAACTTTAAAATTATATGTCCTTTAAAATTATATGTCCAAAAGTAACTAATTCATTTTTTAAATATTTTATTTCTAAATTCACACACACTCACACACACACACACACACACACACACACAAATGTTTGTTTCTTTGTTTTTGCATGTCTGTGTACAAGTGAATGCCGTGCCTGAGGAGTCTAGAAGAGAGTGTCAGATACTCTGAAACTGAAGTTACAGGTGTTGTGGATTGCCTGATATGGTTGCTGGCAACCCAACTCAGATCCTCAGGAAGAGCAGTGAACTTTCTTAACCACTGAGTCTTCTCTCCAGACTAAACTGATTCATTTTAAAATTCAATTTAATGCTCAGAAACTGTGCAGTCACAGTGAACACATGTTGTATTATATTCCAAAGGAAATAGAGTGCAGATACTTCAGGTAGTAGAGTATTACTATGCTGATGTTTGTATTCAAAATAAAATATAAATATTCTTTCTCTTGTTTGTCATGTACTAACAATCTTATTATTCAATCATATTTAATATATATGATTTTTCACAAAAAATATAAGTAGAACTTTGTTTCAGTGTGAGGAAATATCTTTGTCACATCCATTTGATGCTTCTCAATGCTTTCCTGGTTTATTGGATATTATTATTACATCGCTAAAATTGTTAGGTTTTCAGAATTAGATCACAGCTTTGAAATATATATACTTTGATTATATATACATGTTTTATATACACATGATTATATATACACATATATGTGTGTATATGTGCATGTGTGCGTGTATAAACATTTCTGAACAAGGCTGTTTCTCCTACTGCAACTGGAAAGAATTCAATTTCTGATTTTCTTAGGTTGAACACCTAAATCAAAAACTCTCAGAAAGATATCACAGCATTAGTATCTAAGAAATAAAATTGAATATTCATGACTTATGCACAGAAAAAAATCAGATTCTTGCTCACAGATAAGTTAACGATGGTTTCTTTCAAGACATGTAATAAAATGCTTCTTGTTTTATTTATTAATCTCTACATTTATTTCTTTGATCAACCAATGGAAAAACAGTATCAGCTCAGAATTTATGAAAGGAAGTATCCGCAAAAGGAAGATGTTTTAGAAACATCTCAGATTGCTGCAGACTGGTGTCAGCTAAAGGCATTAGTATTTTAAATCAGATGGGGACTTTTATAAGGTTTTCAAACATGGGGTTGTACTGGCAGTAATCACATAAATCTCACAAAGTAATATAATCCCTAAGGGAAGCATAAATCTCCCAAAGAAGAGAAGAGGGAAATACCACTACTTGAGAACACGAAGCATCCAGAGAGCTGTACAACCTGCCTCTCTCCATGCATGAGATCACTCCCTCTGCTTGCAGGTGTCTAATGATAAATCCTTAATGTTTGTGCACCATCTGAATATGTGTGCATAACAAGCAAATACAAACACATTGGCTGTTCGATTCAATTACTGCTTAAGTCCCTACAGAATGCTAGTCATTATATCAACTCTCCCACTTCAATTGGAGAATAATTCCTTTATGCTTAATATCTGGTGCATGGAAACTGCCTTCAAATTATTAGTTTATCTCTGAATTCCAGAAACTCACTCTTGTCACTTAGAGCTGGTGTCATAATGTCTTACTTCCATTGGCCTTTCTATACAACACATGTTTACTTTGGGTATCAGACCTCTCATTTCCATGTGTAATTTGGCTTTACTGTAGGTGAACAATTATACAGTCTTCAAAGATATAAGCTAGAGTTTTAAATTTTCAGGCATTCCCGGAGCAGCTGAGACTAGGAAAGTGGGTGACAGACAGTATAATAGAATTAGTTCAAATGTTATATGCCAAGATAGCACTGATATGCAATCGCCCTCTCAGATAAGCTAAATATTGGCTCTTTATGAAAACACCCATCTGCAAAGTATTTCTTTATATGGGCTGAGTTTCAGTACACGTCTCTTAGCATGAATATATGTGTATGTATGTATATATACATATATATATATATAAAAACATAAATGTAAATGGGCTTTTCATAGGCATACTCAAATTGTAGTTGTATTTATATGGAAATAAATTACCACTTACTTAACTGAGGATGTATCTCAGTGGTAGGGTGTGTTTCTAGCATGTGGAAGGCCAAGGTTAAGTGTCCATTATGTAAAAATTAAATATATATACATATATACATATATATATTGTTTAGAAACCTGAATGAGTGTGATTTTTAATCAACATTTTTACCAGAAAGCTTTGAAAACAATACATGGAACAAAGAGTTTGTGAAATTTATAAACCATAAGTTGCTAAAATTCCATCACTAAGAATTTTAACAATATTGAAAATATCAAAATATATGTACCTTCAATGTATCACAAGTTAATTATTGAATTTCAAAATTTATTAGATTTTAAAATACTGCCTTAAGTGAAATTGCCTCTACCTACCTTGATATTCTATATCTCAGTCACAGAATTCAAACATTCTTAGCATTACTATGTTGAACTGTTAAAGCAAAGCACTATATCCTATAGCTTCTACAGATCTTGGAAGAAGTTTCGACAATCAGGAAATACATAAAACCTGAATACAAAATGGAAATGTACAAGCACAGAATGGAACTGAAGAATAATATACAGTTTGCAGTTTCTTAGATATGAAAGATTACCAGTTACATACACCTGTAGTCTCCTAATAACACAAGTGTGTGTGTGTGTGTGTGTGTGTGTGTGTGTGTGTGTGTGTATCAGCTGAAAGATTACCCCATAGCTATAGGATTCTAACTTGAAACTTGGCTTTCTGATAAACCAGTTGACAAGTGGTGTCTGTCAGTGTGTGTGAACTCTGCTAGCTGGAGAGCCTCACAGGAACCACTTACAATAGAGTGGTGACCTCTTGACTTTAATCATCAGCAAATAAATTTTTAAAATGACTAACAATGGAGATATGCAATTATCAACATTGGTATAAACACACATTTAGCCATTATGGTTGAATTATTACAAAACACTCTAATGCGTCATTTTTACCTAAGTAAATATATTTTTTAATAACGGAAATGTAGCACTTCAAGTAGTATCACTTTACTCAAGAGAAGGCTGCAAAGTTTGAAATAAAAGTAAACAACACTCTGTTACCTGAAATGACCACATTTTAAGAGACTGCAATTTTCTCCTGTGCTTAATGCTATAATATCATTATTTAGATGACAAAGAAAATATTTATTGATAGAATTTTGGAGGAATGAAGTAAGAAAAAGTAGAAATTAGTTAAAATATATTAATAAATGAAATAAACTAAAGATACATAGCTATAGAATCAGTGTGTCTATTGTGTGAGAAAATAAAGGTGTTTCCTCAGCACCCACTGAAGACTTTTTGCTTCAGGCTGCACCAACTTTTCTGTTGCTTTCAATTAGGATAAAGATGGATTCTTCTAAAACTTGCTTCCATGCTTTGGTTTCATTTCTGTGTTTTTGTGGGATTGTGCATGTTTGTTTTGGGTAGTGTTGTTTTCTTTTTGTGAAGTTTTTGTTTTTTTTTTTTGAGAGGAGAGATAAACATAAGATGGGTGGGTAAAGAGGAAGTTTCTGGGAGGAGTTGGAGGAGAGGAAAACATGATCAAATATATTTCATGAAAAAAATGTAACTAAAAATTGCTTCCTAAGGACTGATTCCTTATTAACTCTTCTGATGTATTCCTCTTAGATGTGCCACTAATATTAATATAAACAAGAAACTTTTGAGGATGAGTAGATTCTATCTGTACTGTCTGCCTATGTCCCTTTGTGTAGCATCTTTTTATCCTTCAGAGTAGTCTATATATAGTGTTCCACCATCAGGTAGTATTTTTTTCTTGCATGAAAATCCAAACCAGTTAATTCTCAAGAAACATGGAAGTTGAATTAAATAATTACTTATACCAACAGGCCATTATACAGAAGTGAGAGGTACTATCTGTCTTTCTATTATTTTATTGTCAAATGAAAGCACTGTGTCTATAGGGAAATTATATTGTATTATTTGTTAGCTGGAAGCATATGAAGTATACAATTATGAGGTACCCCAACATGACCAGATGCTAAAAACTGCTACTATATCCCTGGACCCTCGCCCTTCATTTCCCCCACTTAAGTCCAGGCTGTTCATGAAGATCTCATCCATTTCTCTGTCATTGGACAATCTGATCCCTGTGTCTTTCTTGGGGTCCTGTTTTCCAGGTAGCCTCCCTGGTGATGTGAGTAGCAGTCCAGTCGTCCTTGCTCCACATCTAGTATCCTCCTATGAGTACATGTTTGTCTTTCTGAGTCTGGGTTACCTCACTCAGGATGATTTTTTCTAGATCCATCCATTCGCCTGCAAAGAGAGCTTGGGGGAGCGGGAGACTCCAGCTGGATCAAGAACAGAGAGGGAGAACAAGGAATAGGAGACCATGATAAATAAAGACCACATGAGAATAGGAAGAAGCAAAGTGCTAGAGAGGCCCACAGAAATCCACAAAGATACCCCCACAATAGACTGCTGGCAATGATCGAGAGACAGCGAACTGACCCACTCTGGTGATGGGATGGCCAAACACCCTAATTGTC
>CABHPH010148077.1:0-22748 GCA_902168325.1 Peromyscus nudipes | reverse complement strand
AAAAAGCACAGGGACAAATAGCCAAATGAATGGAAACACATGAACTATGAACCAATGGCTGAGGGGCCCCCAACTGGATCAGGCCCTCTGAATAGGTGAGACAGTTGATTGCCTTGAACTGTTTGGGAGGCATCCAGGCAGTGGGACCTGGTCCTGTGCTCATTGCATGAGTTGGCTGCTTGAAACCTGGGGCTTATGCAGGGTCGCTTGGCTCGGCCTGGGAGGAGGGGACTGGCCCTGCCTGGACTGAGTCTACCAGGTTGATCTCAGTCCTGGGAGAGGCTTTGCCCTGGAGGGGGTGGGAATGGGGGAAGGGGAGGGGGGTGGGAGGGGGAAGAACAAGGGAATCCTTGGCTGATATGTAGAACTGAATAGTATTGTAAAATAAAATAAAGTTATATATATATATATATAAAATCTGCTACTATAACAAGATTTTAGATAGGCATACATACCATGAAAGTGGCTTCTAGTTGATAGAAGATGTCACAAAAACAGTGGGTTACCTTTTTTTGTGCATGGCAATTTGGTTTTGTTTTTATTATACATTAACTTCATCTAAGAAGCAGCAGTTTGTAGTTTAGTTTTACATAAGATAGCCAGGAGATCCCCAGAGAATAGTTCCAGAAAAAGCACGATTGAAAGATAAATTAACTTAATTACATATCTATTTACAGGTAGGAAACAAGATACAACTCAAGAAAACAAGGCCAAATCAATCAAATTACCTCATATAACTTGCAGTATGTACTCTCTAATGTAACTTGCAGTACAAACTATCACATGTAGCTTGCAGTTTAGGTACCTAGAAAGCACCACCTCTTTCTGGGGCTCTATACTGGTGCTTATGTAGGACAGGAAACTCACTTAAGGCAGGACCAGCACACCACATTTAGTGTTCTGTGACTAACTCCCCAGCAGTTTTCTCCTTTATCAACATGCTGTAGGAAATGATTAACAATATCATAGTTTTGGGGGAAAAGAAAAAAAACAGAGTGTGTGATCTTAAGTCATTTTTGGAATGTGCTTTTAAAAACTTGACTAGCATTGCTGAATTATAAATTGTCCCAAGACTATCTACTACTCTATACTCAGTGGGGAAACCAAGAAAACGTGCCTGTTTGTTTGTTTGTTTGTTTGTTTGTTTGTTTGTTTTTTGGTTTTTCAAGACAGGGTTTCTCTGTGTAGCTTTGCTCCTTTCCTGGAACTCACTTTGTAGCCCAGGCTGGCCTCAAACTCACAGAGATCTGCCTGCTCTGCCTCCTGAGTGCTGGGATTAAAGGCGTGCACCACCACTGCCCAGCAGGTGTCTTTTCAGAGATAGCTTTAGACAAGTAAAAAGTCAGCCATGATCATGCTGAACATAAAAAAATTATTAAAATAAATCTTCAAATATAAATGGGCTAATTAACCGAGGAGATAATTCTCAAAAGACACACAAATGGCAAATATTTTAAAAATTGTTCAGCATCAAGGAGATGCAAAAACTCCTTGATTCTTTCTCACTTCAGTCTGATTGACTCATTAAACAAACAATAAACACAAATAGTTTCACCCTAGGATACAAGGTCTGTTTAACATATGCAAATCAATTAATATAATATACCCTAATAAATAAACCTAAGGAAAGTAATCACTATATTTTCCTGAGACAAAGAAAAGGAATTGGACAAATTTAAATGTCCTTTTGTAATAAAAGTCCTGAGAAAATGAGTAATGGAGGGAACATAACTCAAAGAAGTAAAGGCTATTATATGAAAACTACAGCTAATATGATAATAAGAAGTGAATCCTGAGAGCACCCAAAATCTGAAATGAGAAAAAAAAATGATTGCCCTCTTCATTCTCATTCAGAATAGTACCTGAAATTGTATTACAACAATAGGACAAGTCAAAGAAAAAAATGGAAACAGATAAGAAAGGAAGAAGTCAAATTATCTGTTTGATAACATGATCCTATAATTAAAATACCCTGAATACTCCACTAGAAAAAAAAAGGGGGGTTTCTTTTTGGTTTTGATTTTTGTTTGTTTTGTTTTCTTTGTTTGTTTTTTGACACAGGGGTTCTCGATTTAACAGTCCTGGATGCCCTGGAACTCGCTTTGTAGATAGGCTGACCTTGAACTCACAGAGATCCATCTGCCTTTGCCTCCTGAGTGCTGGGATTAAAGGCATGCACTACCACCACTGCACAGAGAAAATTCTTAATCTCATAAATACTTTCAACAAAACTGCAGAATGCAAATTATCCTTAGATACTGGGCTGGAGAGATGTCTTAGTGATTAAGACTCCTTGCTGCTCTTGCATAAGACCAGAGTTCAGTTCTCAGCACCATTGCAGGTAGCTCACTACTGCCTATAAGTACAATGCTTCTTCTAGCATTGTAGAGCACCATACATATGTGTGTATACACATTCAAATACATACACACCAATAAAAACAAATATATGAAAAAAGAAAAATAGTTACTTTTCTACCCATCAATAATCAATTCACCAAGAAGAGAATTAGGGTAATTATTCCACTATAATAGCTTCAAAAATATCTAGGACAAAACAATAGTGATGAAGTGAAAGACTTCTATAGCAAAACTTTAAGACATTGTAAAGCAAACAAACAGAAAAACAAACAAACAAAAAAAAACCCAAAACACTAGATGATGGAATTTCTTCCATGTTCCTGGAGTAACAGCAGAGTTAATGTATTGAAAAAAAGCTGCATGATGGCTTTCAGACTCAATGCAATCATCATAAAAATTACAATGACATTCTTGACATAACTAGAAAAAAAAAAGAGTTCTAAAACTCAGTAGAAACACAGAAGATCTCCAAAAGTCAGAACAATCCTAAGCGAAAAGAACAGTGCTGGAGATGTCACAATAAGTGATTTCTAATTATACTACAAGCCAATAATAATAATAAAGACAGCATGGTATGGTGACAAAAAGAGAGATATAGACCAGTGGTAGAGGGCAGAGGGTAAGCCCATACAGCGCTATGGTCACTTTCAACAACAGTGTCAAAAATATACACTGATACAACGGAAATCAATTCTAAATGGGTCAAAGTCCTTAATACAAAATCTGACAACTACTGGAAGGAAACAACAAAAACGTTTTTTAAGTAATGGGTAAAACTTTCTGAAAATTCAGTTGCTGTGGGATAATGCCTTTGTACACTGGTTTAGTAAAACACTGAATAGCCAGTAGCCAGGCAGGAAGTACAGGCAGGATAAACAGACAAGGGAGAACTCTGGGAAGAGGAAGGCTGAGAGGGGAGACGTCAGCCAGCCGTCCAGGGAGCAGCGTGTAATGGCACACAGGTAAAGCCACAGAAAATGTGGCGACATACAGATTAACAGAAATGGGCTGAGTTTAACTGTAAGAGCTAGTCAGTAGGAATGCTGAGCTAATGGCTGAGCAGTTTTAATTAATATAAGCTTCTGTGTGTTTATCTGGGACTGAGCGACTGCTGACTGGGTGGGACACAGAAAAACTTCTGACTACACTCAATCCAATTGCACACAGAAAACAACCCCAAATATCGAAAAATGAGATTATCTGAAATTAGAAATTTTCTGGAGAGTAGAGATTGTCAGAGTAAAAAGACAACCTTCGAAGTTTGATAAAAACTTTCCTGTTACATTTCAGACAGAGAGTCAATAATTAGAATATATAAAGAAGTACAAACATTAACAGCAAACCCCACCAATCTTCAAATATAAATGGGCTAATTAACCGAGGAGATAATTCTCAAAAGACACACAAATGGCAAATATTTTAAAAATTGTTCAGCATCAAAGAGATGCAAAAACTCCTTGATTCTTTCTCACTTTAGTCTGATTGACTCATATTAAACAAACAATAAACACAAATAGCAGTAAGCATGCCTTTATGAGAACACTATTCCCTGCTGTGGGGAGTGTTCTCTAATGCAGTTACTAGCAAAATCAGTGTGGCAGCTTCTCAAGATATAAAAGCAGAGAAGAAGAATGAGTAAAACTGAACAGAGACCTAGTGATTGGGATACTATAAAGTGTACCAACACACACACATACATTTATTATATATGCAGAGAAGGCATAGTTTAATATTTAAGGCCTGAAATTCCCTAAATATAATAAAAATCATTCATCTGAACATCTAAGATTAATGAATACCACTTGAATGAGTTCAAATACATGCACATCTAATACATCAAAACATTGAAAGCCAAAGGACAGAATCTTGAAAGTACCAAGAAAAATATGATTGATTGCATACAACCTTCAATGATACGGACATTAGAACCGAAGAACAGAGTATAATAGGATTCCAAGTCCAAAGTTCTGAGCCAAATGAGATTTCTAGTTCCAGAGTCCTTTATTCTGACAAAACTACTCTTTAAAAACTGAAGATAAATTAAGACATTCCACGATGAGTATAAGTTCAGGATGTGGACTAGCTGATATTCTTGAAAGGAACCCTTCAAGTCAAAAAGAAAAGGAACCATCACGTCTTCAGTTGCCTGCAGAAAACATAACCACACAATCAAATAAATAAAATTTTAAAATCACACCGTTAAGCGTACCAATACAAGTTAAAAGAAGAGATAGGATGAAGTTAGTTTTTTAATACTTCTCTTCCCTTTTATTACAACATAATAACATAAAACAATATTTTAGAAAAAAACATTATTGATGACTGTCTGAACACAGTCCAAAAATAGAGTCATGGGAGGAGAATTTTGAGTGCTTATGAAAACACTCCAAGAAAACAAGACAAGCCTTGTGACCTCAGTTGCTTCAAAACCACGGAATAGTTCTTGGAATGTGCTTTTGTGCCTCTCACAGGTGTAGTGGATAGGAGTGAGTTCACTTTTGACTATTCATTACAGGTGGCTGTTATTATTTGTTTGTATGCCTCTGTTGAAAAACATGTTTTTGCTATGTGTGGCTTGTCCTTGTGACTGTATGCTTTACTTAGGTTACTTCTTAAGCCTCAGAGTGTAAATTGTCTTGTGCTCTGAATAAAGCTGGCTATTGTGTGAGACTTTAGACTGTCTCATTTTTAGGCCCCCACTCTCCTAGGTGCATGACACCAACTAGAGTGGTAAACAGATAACCATAGGGTATAAAAAATATAATCTCTGTGGAGGAGTACAGCTATAGAGCACCATTTTTTAAAAATATGCTATCAATTTTAATCAATGAGCAATCCAATCTAGTATATTTTCATTAAATACATAAATTGCGGTTATCAGAATAACCCTAAAGAAGGCAACTCAAAATCATATAGTAAAACAAACATTAGAATATTAAAAAAATCAGATGTAAAACTGTGATAGTTGGAGGCTTGAGAGATGTTTGTGCAATTAAGAGTTCTTAATGCTCTTGCAGAGGATCCAAGCTCAGTTCCCAACACCAATGCTGGGCAGCTCAAAAATGCCTGTAACTCCAACCCCAGAGGATCCAGTGCTCTCCTCTGCCTTCCCCAGGCAAACACATACATTTGGCATTAAACACACACACACACACACACACACACACACACACATAAAAAATAATAATAATGAAAAAAAAATTAATGTGACAATTTGCTCCCATCAGCATTTGAGCAAAAAAACATCAACAAGAACTTTACTATCTTGGAGCTGTATATGCTTTTAATCATTCCAAACTTTTCATACTATTGTTCATATGCATTCGTTATATCTTAACATGATATTTTAAGCCTTCTTTATATCATTTAGATTTGAAGTATAAAGTGGTGAATTTATTTAAACATGTAAACTCTTTCCATAAGATACAGTGGAACATGCTCATGGATTCATGACATGTGTTAAATTGTGTAAATCTTATAGGACATTTTATTTATTAAGTTATATGTTAATGTTAAATTTATTCATTGTGTGTGTGTGTGTGTGTGTGTGCTGCGCACGCGTGTGTGTGTTCACGCATCACACATGTGAAAAAGAGTATGTGTGTGAGTGTCTGTGTTATGGAACTTGTATAGAAACCAGAGGACAACTTGTATGAGGTGCTTCTCTCCTTCCACCCTATGGGTCTGAGAATTGAACTAAAGTTATCCAGCATGGCATCAAGCACCCAGACCTGCTGAGGTATCTCATTGTCCCATTGGAATATTTAAAATAATTTCTTATTTTTTAGTCAAGGACAAAAAAACTAAAATTAAATATAGATAGCTAGAGAAGTGCCTGTAATATAAAATGTACTTATCCTTCTGTATGACTTCAGTTAGTCACAAGAAAAGAGGTTAAAGAATTATTTAATCAAATGTCTTAATAAAATAAGCTGATATGATTTCAAAGTCCCATTGAAAGGATGTTGATGTGCAGCATGTGAAAATTGTCTGAACATCTCCTATTTCAGCATTGCCATCGTGTGGGGATTTGTGTGATGTTTGTTTTCATTAAAGGGAACAAAATGGAAAAGCCCCTGAGAGTCTGATATGATCACTTTGAAAACAAATAAACAGAAAGGCATTTTTTAATATTTTTTCTTGTGGCTTTGGGCTAATCACACTGCTTTACTCCCCGCCCCTTTACGTATTTTCAAGGAATATTTAATGGCTTTGGGGAAATTTTCTAATTTACATCTTCCTTTTGAAAGACATTTTCTTCTTTATATTTTCTTATCTTACTCTCTGAAGTCTCATTTCACTCTTTTCATGTTGAGGAATTAATATTTTATGTGATGAATATTTCTCTGATATTTTCCTACTTTCAACAGGTCATGTCTAATGATCTGATCCCAGCAAAGATATATCCTCATTGCCATTCCAGCTCCGAGGAAACTATACTCTCTTCAGAGAGCCATGATAACCTTAGCCAAGAAGTATAAATTGCCTTATCTACACTATTGAGAGGGAGGAAAGACTTTTGTGATGAAAAAACCCAGAGAATTTTAAGGTATCTTTTTTTTTTTTTTTGGTTTTTTATTTTGAGACGGGGTTTCTCTGTGTAGCTTTGCACCTTTCCTGGATCTGCTCTGTATTCCAGGCTGGCCTTGAACTCACAAAGATCTGTCTGCCTCTAAAATACTTTTTGATGTAAGTAGTTTGAATAAAAGAATAAAAATGTAAAGGAGTGACATAATTAATTATGACATTTGAAAATCTGACATATATTCATGTGTTCAATACTTCCTAATTTTAATATTTATTCTTGAACTATCAGTATCCAAAGAATCTATCTTAATTTCCTACAGACAAATAATAGCTGATTAATGTTAATTGAACACTGATTGTGAATAAAGCACTATGGGGGACATTCTAATGTTGTCAGTTTATTTAATCCTTGTGGCAACCCAATAAGTAGGTATTATCACTGCTATATTTTAATGTAGAAGGTTATGAGATGAACAGTTTAACTAATTTGCTCCAGAGTTTGAAGTCAACCAAACATATTATTATGAAATATATTTAATTTTAGATGAGATTTGAAAATAGACCTTGCCAACCATTCTCTTGAAAATATTTACCAAAAATAAATACAAAGTACCCAAATCTGTGTTTGTGATCTATCAAAATATCAGAACCTTAACATTACAACATTCAATCTTTCAAAACTCATGGAAAAAATTAATAATGCTGACATTCACATTTCTATATAAACATTTAAATTATACTTCAATCAGATACACAATGATGCTTGAAGTTAAGCCAGTGTTATTTCTGATTAAAACAATTTCTATGGATATGAACAAATACATAATTTTCCTAGAGGTTGATTTAAAAAAGTAAGACAATGATAGACCATAGGCCTAGGTCTATCTGTTCTGATAAAGGAACATCACAAAAAATGACTCCTAATCAGTACCTATCTTAATCACTATCAGAGAAGCTTCCTCTTTCAGCAGATGGGAACTAACACAGAGACCCACAACTGAACAATGTGTGGAAAGTGAGAGAATTTGGAACAGTCAGTCCTAAATGGGATGTCTCCATCAAACCCTTCCCCTCAGGGATCAAGGAGCTATGCAGAAGAGAAGGCAGAAAGATTTTAAGAGCCAGAGGGGATGGCCATACTAAGAAAGCAGTGTCTTTCAGACACACCAGGACTAAGGCACATATGACCTCACAGAGACTGTGGTAGCCTGTACAGGTTCAAGTCAGAGTCCCAGCACTGAGAGGGAAATGGACAAGATCTCCCATCTCTGACCAAGAAGCTATCTCCAGTTGACAATTGCACACAAAGGAAAAAGATTTTCTCCAACGGAGTCTCACTGAGCATATTAGCCACACTTAAGGATAGGCCCATGGAAAGCTGTATATGGCCAACACAAAACAAAATCAAGGCTATTTGTGTAGACTTTTTTTTGTGTCATATTGCTTTAGCATTTCTTTTTGTTGTTGTTGTTTTATTGGACAATTGCTTGTCTACATGGTTTCGATTTTGTGTTTTTATGAGTTTTAGTTGTTTGTGTGTGTTATGATTATGTTATGTTATTATTCTTTCTTTTTAAAATATGTCTTATTAGTCTGTTTGTTTTCTAAAGACAGAAAAAAAACATGAAGTTGGGTGTGTGGGGAGGATCTGTGAGGAGTTAGGGGATTGAAAAACAGTAAGTCAGAATTCTATTTATCCTGCTAAACATTGAAAAATCTTTCATGTACTTTGATATTATGCATTTTATTATTATTAAGAAATATTCCATTCATTTTATATACCAACCACAGATCCCCTCCTCTCCCTCCTCCTTCCTAGCATCCCCCCCAACCCATCCTGCCATTCCTACCTCCTCCAAGGCAAGGCCTCCCATGGGGAGTAAGTAGAGCCTGATACACTCAGGTGAGGAAAGTCCAAGCCACTCCCCCTGCACCAATGGTGTGTAAGGTGTCCTACCATAGGCAGTGGGCCCAAAAAGGCCTGCTCATGCACCAGGGATTGATCCTGATCTCACTGTCAGGGGTCTCCTTAAGCAGATCAAACTACACAACTGTCTTGATTATGAAGAGGGCCTAATTCACTCCAACACACACTCCACTGCTGTTGATCTAAATTTTATGAGTTCCCACTAGTTTGGTTTGGTTGTCTCTGTAGGTTTCCCCATCATGATCTTGATGCCCTTGCTCATAGAATCCCTCTTCTCTCTCTTTGACTGCACTCCTGGAGCTTGGCCTGGTGTTTGGCTGTGGATCTCGGCATCTGCTTCCATCAGCTACTGTAGAAAGGCTGTGTGTGATATGTGCTCATATTTGTGCAGGCAAAAACAACACAGAATTTGCTTTTACACATATGTCCCACTTGGCATGATTTCTTTAGTCCAAATTTCTGCTAATAAAATTCTAAAAGTGCATGTTTTGTCTTTCAAAAATTGTAATTTGTGTTTAATTTAAATACTCACTTTCTGGGAAAAAAATGAGAAAGAAAGGCTGTGTGATAACAGTTAGGGTATTCACTGATCTGGTTACTGGGGTAAGCCAGTTCAGGCACCCTCTCCACTATTGCTAGTAGTCTAAGCTGGGGTCATTCTTGTGGATTCCTGGGAACTTCCCTAACACTTGGTTTCTCCCTATCCTCATGTCTTCCTCTATCATGGTTTCTCTTTCATTGTTATCCCACTCCATCTCTGTTCCAACTCAACCTTCGCATTCCCTTATGCTCTCATCCCCCATTCCCTATCCTCCATTGCCCCAACCCCCTTCCTCAGTTTACTCATGGAGATCTCATCTATTTCCCCTTCCCGGGTGATCCATTTGTTCCTCTTTGGGTTGTAATTTGGTTATCCTTTGCTTTACATCTAGTATCCACTATGAGTGAGTACATACCATATTTGTCCTTTTGAGTCTGGGTTACCTCGCTCAGGATGATATTTTCTAGTTCTATCTATTTGCCTGCCAATTTCATAATGTCATTATTTTTTACTACTGTTTGTAACTCCATTGTGTATATGTGCCACATTTTCTTTATCCATTCTTTGGTTGAGGGGCATCTAGGATATTATATATTTTTTAATGCCAGGAATTTATGTGTTGTAAAAATATTACCTCAGTTAATTTTAATGTGTAGTATCTAGTGTTACCTTTCTTTTCTATATGAATAAATTGAGAGAATTCAATCAGTTTGCCCAAAACCATACTCTGGTATATGGCAGACAAGAAACAAAACTATAGTTATGGATCCAAAGCCAGTGACTGTAACCACTCCCTGTAAACGTAGGCTTTTAAATGGACAACCCTTGTGTTCTCTTTCTCTCTCTCCCTCCCTCCCCCCTCCTTTCCTCCTTTTCTCTTACTTAATGCTAAATGGATTAATGGCTATTGCAATTGCTAATGGAATATAATAAAATTTCACTACTTTCATTTTAGCTTTAATTTTTACAAAGTCCACACTTTTAGGTCTGTCTGTTTTTAAAGTTTTGAAGTTGTAAAATAAATACTTGTTCCATCCATGCCATTAAACTCAGTATGTAAAATATTTCATTAGTCTATGGAATCATTTGTGAGAATTATTACACATCTGAAGTTAGGAGATAGTAATAGTACACTAAATATTATAAGCAGGTTTGAATTATCTATTGAAATGTACTCATAAAGTCAGCAGAAATATTATATGGTCTATGTTTACATGATTTATCCCCCCAAAAAATTTCAGTGACATTCTTTGTATAAGTCTTAAATGAAGTCAAAGTTAATAGTAGAAAAATAGTATTTATTTACAATTAATATGATTCATTTAATTTGAGATAACTATGCAAAGTGACAGATATATTCATTTGTCTGTTATAGTCAACTTAAAAATGTATACAAATCCAATGCTATCATGTTGTGCACCATTAATATATGCAGTATTTGTTAATCATACTTTAAAAGAGTTTGAGGGAGGAAGCATTTAACATATGCTTACAAACATCAAACTTTGCTGTGTGGGGAGATACATGCCATCATGTATAAATATCCTTCCACTTTAAATTTCTTGTAGACAGTGTCTACTCTAGCAGACATTACAGACACATTAAGGAAAGATATCAAGCCTGACTTGAAAGTTCAAAATACAAAATAATGTTCCCTGGTATTGAGGGTTGGAACTGGATCACTGAAGTACTAACAAAGAATGCCTAAACATAGACACAGTCAGCTACAAACTGTGACTGTGTGGCTGGGGTCTAGCAACGCTACCATTTTTCAGGACAATCAGTCACTTTTCACACTCATTATCAAGAGTCTTGAGTTATATAAGCTTTAAATTATTTCATCATATTTTTAGTACATATAAAAGGGCATTGATAGAGTATTGCAATTGCCGGTGACTAACAAGTTTAAGGAAATAATTCCCATGTATTGGTTTCTCACGTTGCAGAGAAGCTACACTGTTATCTACCTTGTCTACTGTTATGGGTTCTTCCTAACTTTTGAGATAAGGATTAGAAAAGCAATCACACACACAGCAAAGAAGCTTTCCTCTTTGTCCATATCCCCACATCCACAGCAGAAGGTAACTGCTAATGTTATTTCCACAGCAGGGCAACTATTGTATAAATGAATGACACATTTGCCTGCTTGTGACCAGGTTCTAGTCTAGTTTAAAATAATTTTCGGTTATAATTTATGATATTAATATTTTTGCCCCTGTCAGTATTCATATTTGTAAGATTAAAAATGGAAGACATTCTGGTTGTATTTTCCTGACTTGGATTTACTCAAGGTTAAGTTAGTATTGCTTTCTTTTCACTTACCCTTAACAGGGATTAAGAGATTTGTTGGGTCTATCAGTGTTTAAGAGGAAGCATGGTCAAATGTTAACAAGGCCTTTATTCTTAAATAAACATAATTTCATGCTGCCCAGATGCACAGACTCTCTTGGGTACAGCTTGATGATTTTTGGCTCAAAAATAAAATATTAATCGATGAATTTTGGTGTTGTAGAAATGATTGGTACCTGTTCTAAATAAAGTATTAGTAAAACAAGGTTTGACACTTGCGGTAAAAGGAACTCTTTTAGACACACATTTTCATTAGATTATGCCACCTCAGTCATGCTATCATGTACAAAGGCTTGGGTCATCGTTTTCATGTGAAATGGTTTAATCAGAGCCAAGTACTGAAAGGAATGGAAAAGGGCCTATTTTCTGTAGCACAACAGCTCCCCCATCTTACAGAATAAAGAATACAAACTTAAATTTTTATTTTTCTTTTAGTAAATAATATTAATCATGTCTATGTGATTTATTTTTAGTTCATTTTCTTTTGGGAACAAAAAGAACAAAAGTAAAAACATATCAGATGCTTGTATTCTCAACATAGTCTTGTTTACGATCTCATGAGAATGCGTGAATTGTTGTACAGCACTGAGACTGATCTCTGACTGGGAGTTTGGAATTCATTTGGAATGATGAATAAATGTGGACTGGTAAAGATTTTGAACATGTTCTGGGGGACTAAAATTTGCATTTACTGGCTAGCATCATTTAACGTGAGATATTTCCATTTGTATTCTTTTCCAAAGGTTTTTTTGGTCATAGTTTGATCATATAGCAATAAGACCCAGTTTTCATCATAGAATTAGTCCCACTAAATATTTAAGCAAACATTTGCTCTCTTTTCAGGTTTGCCCAGCATCCGTAGGTGAAAAACACCATCACTCACTTCTCCCTCCCCTGGAGGCAGAAGTGACTTAACTACCAGCCCTAAAAGCTGTTTATTCAGCACAGCCAAGGTGAACATTTTCCCTGAAATGTCTGAAATCAGACCTGAATATACAGAATACTTTTTACAGTATCAGAAAACAATTTACAAGTTAAAATTTCTCAGTCACAAAAGTTCCATCAGCCTTAAATCCTAAATATTGCAGGTTTCGTACACCTTTTAGCATAAAGAAAACATAAAATACATGAGAACAAGGAGAAAAAGAAATCCTTGCCACATATTACATCATAATAAGAAATATATTACAGGGACAGAAGGATGTCTTATATCATATAGTATAATTCTGTAACAATAGAAATTAGAAGATTTTCTTTTTTATTTCATGTGTTTTTCCTTTTATTGAAAATACATCTTTTTCCCTCATATAATATATCCTGATTATGGTTTCCCCTTTCTCTACTTCTCCCAGTTCATTCCCACCTCCTCTCTCATCCAGATACACCCCCTTTCTGTCTCTCACCAGAAAATAAATTAAGAAGAGGACACACTGGAATAGGACAAAACACACAGAAGAAAAGGAGCCTAAGAAAAGACGCATGAAACAAACATAGATGCAGAGACCCATGTGTTCAGACACTCAGGAATCCCATAAAAACAATAAACTGGAAGCATGATATATATGCAAACAACTTGCAGGGTTAAAAAAAGAAAAGAAAATACATATATTATATATATATATATAAAAGAAAATACATATATATATTTATAGTATTTTAGTACTATATATTGTACAAAAAATTGTTTCTAAAAGCCCTGACATGAAATGATGAGACAAGGAACCTCCAATGATGCCATTGAGTTCATTTTCTGTTGGTCATCTACTCCTAAGCCATCTGCCCCTAAGAGTAGTTTGTTTCCCCAGTAAGACTCACTTGGAGGAAACTAAATTTTCATTTGCCAGTGGATACCAATTGGAGACAGCTACAGGATTAGGAATGGGAGCATCTGTCAACTTCTTTCAGCTCCAGGACAGCATCTGGTACAGACCTGTGTAGGCCTTGTGCACGCTGCATTAGTCTCTGTGAGTTTATATGTGCTTAGATCCTGTTGATTTAGAGGGCCTTGTTTTCTTGGTGTCCTCCATCTGCTTTGGCACATATACTCTTTTTTGTCTGCTCTTCTGTAGGGTGACCTGAGCCCTGAGCGGAGGGCTTTGATAGAGACATCCCTTGTAGTCCTGAATGCTCTAAGGTCTCT
Organism: Peromyscus nudipes; assembly: GCA_902168325.1. Taxonomy (NCBI): domain Eukaryota; kingdom Metazoa; phylum Chordata; class Mammalia; order Rodentia; family Cricetidae; genus Peromyscus; species Peromyscus nudipes. Next base: position 8,904 of record CABHPH010148077.1, on the reverse strand, counting down.
CATTTTCTACACAATGTCCAGGTGTGAGTCTTTGTATTTGTTCCCATATGCTGCAGGAGAAAGATTTTCTGATGATGGTTGAGAAAGACACTATAAGTATAGCAGAATGTCATTAGGGGTCATTTCATTGCTACTTTTTTTAAAAGAACCATAATATTTGGTTTGACCCTAGATCTTTCGCTATCTGGTCTCAGATTCTCAGTCACCCAAGCAGTGGAACGTACGAATTCCATCTTGTGGAGTGGGCCTATTTTAAATCAGATATTGGTTGGTTACTCCCACAAGCTTTGTGCCAAAATTTTACTAGCACATCCTGCAGGCAAGACACCATTGTAGAGCAGAGGGTTTGTGGCTCACTTGGTGTTTACATTTCTCATTTGGTGGCATGCAGAGTACCTTCCTGTACCAAAGACAATAGTGCATGAGGTGAAGACTCTATGTAGGCACTTAGCTCAGCTTCTCCACGTTCAATGAGGTGTGTAGATATTATCTTCAGCAATGGGGCCTGGCCGTCAGTTTGTGGAAAGCAACCTACAGTCTAGGCAACACTATGTGTTGTTTGGGAGCTCCCAAGAGACTCCTTTGGCCAACAACTTAATTAGATGCGATCCAATTTGGTATTGGAAGCTTCCTTTGAAGACAGAGATGTCCAGTTGGGGCTCTGTCTCCCTCCCCTTTTTCGGTGATTTCATTAAATTCCCCATCATTGATGTGTTTATTATACAAAGCTTCTACTGTATTAGAATTCCATACAACCCTTCAAAGGGCCCGTAAGTTTAGCTGTCTCTCTCTCCATATTTTCTTACTTGTCCCCTCCTTCCCTCCTCTTCCCCAACTGATCCTTCCCATTCTGCCCCATCCAACCATCCATAACTCTCTATTCTATTTCTTTTTCCTAGTAACATCTGTCTGGCTACCTATTTCCATTACTCTATACCTAATCTCTGTGGGTCTATCTGTTTTAACTTGGTTATCCTTGGCTTAACAGCTAATATCCACATATCAGCAATTACATACCATATTTGTTTCTCTGGATCTAAATTACTTCACTTGGGATCTTTTTTTTTTTTTCTAGTTTCATCCATTTACCTGTAAATTTCATTCTTTTTAATGGCTTAGTAATATTCCATTTTGTTTAAATGTACCACATTTCTTTATCCATTCATCTGTTGAGGTGGTTTCCATTTTTCTAACTGTTATGAATAGAGCAAACAATGAACATTGTTGATCAAGTGTCTTTGTGGGAAGATGTCCTTTGGTTGTATGCTCAAGAATGGTACAGCAGAAACTTAGGTAGATTGATTTCCATCTTCCTGAGAAGCCACCATGCTGATTTCCTTAGTGGTTGTACAATTTCTCAGCCCCACAAGCAAGGAGCGAGTATTCCCCTCACTAGACACCCTTGCCAATGTTTGCTTTCACTTGTCCTTTTGTTTTTGTTTTTTAATCTTAGCCATTCTGATGGGTATAAAAAGAAATCTCAAAGTAGTTTTGATTTACACTTCCTTGATGACTAAAGATGTTAAACATTTCTTTAACTGTTTCTTGGCCATTTAAACTATAATTCTGTAACCTTGTAAAAGAGACTTTCAAATCCCTTAGAAGCATTTATCTTATTTTTCTTTACATATAATTAGTTTGTATATTTATGAGACATAGTGTGATGACTTGTTTTATATATATAATATATATTTTTTAATAAAATAAGAACAATTAACATTTCCATCTCCTTTGCTCAACAGTTAAGAGCCATTACTGTTCCAGCAGAGTACCTGAGTCAGGCCCCAGCACTCATGTTAGGTGCCTCACAGCAACCTGTAAATCCAGCTCCAAGCAAACCAGTGTTTCCACCCTCCGTAGTTACTGAACACATGGGCTGATACATATATATGCACACGCATACTCTCACACACACATAGAAGGAGGGAGAGAGGGAAAGAGGGATGGGGATAGAGGGGATTTAAATAATAAAACTAAATAATTTTTTAAAAGCATATCTAGCTCCTTAAATATTTGTTATTTCTTTGTGTTGGGAGTCTTCAAAATCTATTTTTTCTTCTTCTTTTTTTGGTTTTTCGAGACAGGGTTTCTCTGTGTAGCTTTGCTCCTTTCCTGGAACTCACTCTGTAGCCCAGGCTGGCCTTGAACTCACAGAGATCCACCTGGCTCTGCCTCCCGAGTGCTGGGATTAAAGGTGTGCACCACCACCGCCCGGCTCTTTTTTTTTTTTTTTTTTTAAGAATAGAATATATAACACACCAGTGCAAAGTGTAGTGACATCCCTGTGCTGTACAACACTAAAGCTTTATCTTCTTCCCTGCTATTTTGCTGGCAGCTATTCAGATTCGTTATAGAATACCCTTGCCTAGCCTCTAGTGAGCACTATTCTACACTCTTATAGATAGTCACTAAAATATTTCAGCTTTCACTTGAGAGAGAACGTATTCATCCATCTGTGACTGCTTTAAACCACTTATCATAAGCCCTTTAAATCACTTATGTTTTCCCAATCAGCCACAAACGTGGTTCTATTTACAGAACTAATCAACCCCTTCTCCCTACCCCATCTCTGCCATACAAATCTCTCCACTAGCACAACATGCTGGGAGAGATTTCGAGAGGGAGTATCCTGGTCAACATTGTGGAATCCTTAACAAGAATAACAACAAAAATGTCGTATGGGGACACTTCTGCATCTTGCAGTCATTGGCAAGCTAGAACCAGCTTGTTGACTGGCTGAGGTCAACTGTGCATAATTCTTCCCAACTCTGTGTTCAATGATCTCATACGACAATGCAAAGTCAGCCGAGGCTGAATCTTTTCAATCACAGATATCATTAGAGTTATCAAGGGTTAGAGGTATGGTTATACATACAAATCATTCTTATTTCCTTCCCAAATATTTTTGCCAACCTGATTATTAAACATTTGCCAGCAACAAACAGCTTATGCAAGTTCAAACCTATGAATTGCCTATGAGCATCAATATCTCCTTTTTTGTGCTTCTATGGCGTGGCTGCTACTGTGTTCCTTTGTAGTTGCTCTGCCTCACAGTAGTCTTCAGCTCTTCTGTAGTATACCTTTTCTCTAAATTACCAGAGAAGGAGACTCGTATAGTTTCTTCTGTTATGAATAATAGGCATTATGAATAAAATACTTGAGAGTTGGTCTAAGGATCTGATTAGCCATTAAATCTACTTCTGTCAATTCTCGCATCTGACTTTTTTTTTTCCTGTCTCAGACTCACACATTTTATTTCATGTTTACACAACAATAATTGTTGTTGTGGAATCTTTTTTAAAATTAATGTTCAGTTATCTCTTCATCTTCAACACTAATGCACAAGTAGTTTCCAAATAGAAGTTCTTATCTATTATACTTTTACATAGACCAAATAAGTTCACTGCTGATTATCAAATTAAAATTCCTTATCAAGGCACAAAACTGCTCACTGTTCAGAAACAGACATGCCTCACATTGTCCTAGAGTGTACTGAGTTCAATTACATATTTAAATGCTTCCTTTTCATTTCAGAACATGAGCCCTTCATGGGTAGTAATGCTCCATCATTATGTTTACCACAATCTGCCTAAAATCAAGAAAACTGGGAAGTTCTAATTTTCAGAACTCTAATGATTGACCACTAACCTATGGGTTAATAAAAAAAAATCCAATTTACTCCGTTTTCAAGGAAAAGTATTTTTTAGAGTTATTATGGTTTTTACTGCATTTAAATTCAAGTACAGAAAGTTAGCTTGTCATTTTAATTATTTTTTATTTTAAATTTGCAGTTGAAAGTTATCTGCAGATTATTGTCAAAATTAGATTTCTATCCATGTAAATTCAAATACTTGTGAATGTGAATGAATGGGATGGTTGTGTGGGAGCAGTGCTCCTGCACGTGGAAGTGCATGAGTGTGTGTGTGTGTGTGTTTGTGTGTGTATATGTGTGTATGAATGTGGGAGTCAGAGGACAACTTTAGGTGCTGTTTCTAATGAGCTGTGAACTCATCTTGTTTCATGACTCAGAATTTCTCACTAGAACCTGAAATTTTAATTGGGTATTTGGGACCAATCTCAAGTAATGATCCTTGCCTGGAAAGCACTTTACTGACTGAGTCATTTTACTATTCCCTAAATAGGATGGTTTTTAAAGTAGTTATTACAGACAGGCATGTATACCTATAGTAATTTTTGAAGTAGCACATTATTTCTTGTATATGCATATCTAATATGTATTAATCATACACTTATTTGAATTATATGGAGTAGTTAATGACTACTGCTACTATATATACTTCAGATATAGGAAAAATTGTCTTCAAGAGTTCCTTCTGACCATAGCCATCAGGATTGATGAGGTAATGTAATCCTTACACAAACAATAGAGGAGGAAAATAATTTTCACAACTTTGAAATAACCTTCCAAACATCAAGATCCTGTTTTATTCTAAATGTAATCTAAAACTTAATATATATGTTAATTTTTTTTCCTTTCTTAGGTTGTAAATATCACAAAACATGTCAGTATAGGAATGTGCACATGAAAGCATAGGTGCTACATGTTGAATTAATGATAAATGTCAATTTTCCGATTATAATTTTGCGTAAACAGTTGTACAGTACAATCAAATGTCATATTTGATAGAGAAATTACTTATTCAGTTGGAGTTAAGCTTAACACACTGCGTGCCAAGGCTGACTCATCATCATTTCACAGCGATGATCCCCACACTGCTAGAAACAACAGTCAGTGGCTTTATATCAGGATTGCTGAGTGCTAAAAGTATCTATATCATCAGCTTGCTTTGCGGCTCCTGGTAGCCATTCTGTTTCACCTGTTAAACACTTCTTAGTTTAAGAATAGAATAAAACATACTTTGAAATATGACCTACCAGGCTGGGCAATCTGTTTCACCCATGCTTCATGTGTCCAACATATGCTCGGTTCAATATTAAAATAGCAGAGAAAAGCTTGTGGTTTCTGAAAAAAAAAATCGCAAAATAAACGATTAAACGAAGTTGGTTCCATTCCTTTATACATTTCAGCATCAAAGGGATAAGTAAGGCAAACAGCGCTGGAAACGAGAAAACACAATTACAGGAGGTCTCGTTGTCACACCATGTCTAATAAAAACTCCTTGTGTATGTAAATGTGATCTGCACAGGGTCGGAAGGGCAGCGCTTGTAATGGGGTCCTAACTGACACTGCAGCACTTTTCATCGGCTGGGAGATGAGACACAGACACTTTCTTTGCCAGAACTAAACAGAGCTTGTTCAGAACGGTGCCCACGCTCTCGGACTGTGCTCAGTATTGTCGCCCTTCAGTTTCGGCATTTACTTTTTAGGGCACACCATAGCAAGGATATATTGCAACGACGCAAAACAAAACAAAACAAAAAACAAACAAACAAAAAACGAACAAAACAGACTCCCACTGGGAGATTATTTTATCCCTGAAAAGCAAAGCATGCACAACAAAGAAATAATTATGAGTCCATCTGTCCCTCAAAAAAAAATAAATAAATAGTAACAAAAATAAAACAGAAAACAATTGTTTCCAGAAAAGCAAAATTAGAATTTTAAAATTAAATAATGTTTTTATTTATCCTTGAGAATTCCATATGCTCTGTTTTAATCATATTATTCTCTTTGCCCCAATTCTTCCCAGGTCCTGCCCATCTCCCTACCTATCCAACACTCCCCCTATGCCTGCAGAACTTAGTTTCTCTGACTGTTCCTTGGTGCAGCACCTGTCCTGGAGTGTGGTCAGTATAACAGGTGTTACTCTATTGAAGAAAATGAACTTTCCTTCTTCTAGAAGTAATCAAATGTGAATAGCTCCTCAACTAGGGATGAGACTTCATGCCCATCTCCCCTCTTCAATACTGGGATTTTGTCTCGCTTGAGCTTGTGGTCTTGTACCTTTTTGTGCCTTGAAATCACTGCTTTCCTTGAAGTAAAAAAAAATGACCCCCTCTGACTCTTACAATCTTTCCACATCCTCTTATTCATAGATCTTTTGGCCTTGAGCAGAGCATATGGTATAGACCCAGGGCTGAGCGTTCTAATGTTCCTTGTCCTTTGCATGTTCACCTGTTGTGGATTTCTGTGTTAACTGTCATCTACTGCAAGAAGAATCTTCTCTCCTGAGGCCTGAGTAGTGCATGGATCTATGGGTTTATCTATGAGTTAACACATCAAAAAAGGAAACCAATGCTTGGAGAGACCCACATGTTACATAACTTTCTACTTCTCTTTCTCACAAATTATCCATTTAGCCACATGCAATTGAAAAAGCAAAAAATGATTATCTTTGTGGAGTATAAGACAACATTTTGGGCAGCAAAGAATTAGCATTTAAAGTTAAAATGGAATTTCTAGATGATAAATATATGAAATTGTTAATGTAGCTTTGAATAATTATTAACTTATAATTGGCCATCATTCTTTGAGTCCTACATTCATTTTTTTCTTCCTAGACTTATACTCCCTTTTACATAAATGAAAACTAGGGAATCATAACAAGCCTCATTGAGTGAGGGCTACTCTAGGTCTTCGTAATTATGAAGCATGTTATTTGTAAAATAAATAATTAGTGCATTTGAATATAAATGCATCTATAGTTTATCAGTATAACATAAAATCTACACAGTCTTTAATTTTTCTACCAGAAAATGTAGAATTAATGTATTTGTGAAACTACCAAATAAATGCTCATTTATTTGTTTAAAAACCACAAAGAAGGGTTTTACTCACATTTTCACAATATGCCGTGTTCCTTTTTGCTGGATCCCAAACTTTGTCAATTTTAAATTTCTTGTTTCTAATACATTCCCACAAAAAATAAATTTTTGTACTATTTTTCAACAATGTATTTTTATTTTAAAAGGTTGTTGTTTTGTAAGTCATGATGTAACTGATGTGTTAAAAACATGTCAACCTAAAAAAAATAATATTTTGCTTATATTTTTGGCATATCTATGCAAATCAAAAGATATAATGGGTGATAGTTTAAGTTGAGATTAGAACTAAACAAATTCACTTTAAAGACAGCAAAAAAATAGTATTGCATAGAAATAAAATACAACTAAAATAAAAAATATTTGACAATAGCTACATTTGCTATGAAGTATATATGTTAATGAAGATTATAATCTATTGGTGAGGAAATATTTAAAATATTTTATAATGCTTCTGTACTCTTATTGTACAATGTTCTCCCAAATATCTGTTAATTTACTAACAATTAATATGATCCAATATTTATTTTCCATTCAAGCAGTTTTATCTCCCTCTAAAATGGCCAAGACTTAATAATAAGTTGAAGATACAAGAGCAAATTCAGCAATATTTATGGAAGGATCTTTAATTGTGTTCTTTTCACGGCAGATCTCACCAAAGGGACAGGTATGATACCTGTTCCTTTTTAATATCTTGAGGTAAAATGTATCTCAACAAAGCAACATCAGTATTCAAAATTTCCCCAATATTATCTCATCCAAATTTAATACCAAGGAAAATAAAAGTATCAGTAGAATGTCTTTGCCATATTTCTGAAGATTTTAGTATCATTTTGACGGACACATTTTCCTTATTTAAAAAGAAAGTTCTTTGTGAGTATGATTCTTTGTAATATATTTTAGTGAAACTGAGTCATTTATTAAATGACTTGAAAAAGATAGTTTCTAATAGCTAGCTTACAAGGCAGTCATTAATACCACTCAACAAACCCCAAATCGAAGTATTTTAAAGACTTATTTATTTATGTATTTAGTGTGTGTGTGTGTGTGTGTGTGTGTGTGTGTGTGTGTGTGTAAGTGGGGGAGGGGTGATTATGTGGGTGCCTGAGGACACCAGAGGAGACAGAAAGAATGTGCTGGATGCCTCTTAGTGCTGAATTTCAGATAGATGTGAGCATCCTGACATGGCTTCTGGGAACGAAACCCTGGGTCTGGGCAACTGCTGTTAGCTGCTGATTCATCTTTTCTTCTGGCTAAATATTTGAATTTGTCTAAAGTCCAAAACTCTAAGGAATCAAGCAACGTGGCTGAATGATTTCCTATGCTGTGCCTTGCCTTGCTTCGCAGGGAAATAAGACTATTTAGATATTCCAAAGTTGCCTTCTAGGGTAGTAAGAGTTGGGGATTATTCATAACTTGAAGAAGTTTCACAAGAGACCAAGAAAGAGACATTTGTATTTCACAAATCTTAGTAGTGAAATAAAATCAAGATCATAATGAAACAACTTGGCTATTGGCTAAGCACTTTGTGAGGAACAAAAGTGCTTGAAATCCATGGTTAACGCCTATCTTCCAGGCATAGTGCAGGGCATTAGTCAAAAGCAAGGTGATCCATGCATTTCCTTGGCATGAGCAAAACTGTCATCAGAGAATATAACATCACCATGTAAAGAAAGAAGTTTGGTGGCCATGTTAAAAAAAAAAGTTTCCTTTTTATTCTTGAGCTACAGAGATCAGAGCAATACACACCATGGAACTTTAAAAGATGGTAACCAAACTAACGTTGCTAATTTAAAAAAAAAAAGACTATGAACATAAAACATGAATAAAGAACATATAGTAAATTAGTCTTCATACCAAAGCCCATGATTAGAGGGGAGGCAAATTCCTAAGACATACTATAGAAGTCGATGTCAAATTGTTCTGGCATCTGGGGAGATGGCACAGTGCTTAAGAGTGCCTTTTGAACAGGCATGAAGAAAGACCTGAGTTTGGATCCCCAGCCCCAAGTAAGACCCCAGCACTTGGGGTAGAACAGGGAGACATGTAAATCCTGAGGGCTTGCTCCCATCTAGCCTCATGTGAACACTTATTTCAAAGATCAGTGAGAGTACTTGTCTCAAAAGTGGAATAGAATAGTGTTGACTTAGAACATAGAAG
>CABHPH010148076.1:0-21625 GCA_902168325.1 Peromyscus nudipes | reverse complement strand
CTCAGGTACCAGATGCACCTGAGTTCAAAATCCTGGCTCCTGACTCTATATGATCTTGATAAACATGTAGTCTCAACATACACTGCTGTGGTGGTTAGTCTTAATGCCAAATTGCCACAAAATAGCATTACCTGAGGTTGGACCCTCACCTGAAGAGTTGTCCTGATTGCTTTAGTTGGTGTGGAAAGGCTCTCCCCCACATGTGAGCAGCACCATCTGGGAGCAGCTCAGATTTTAAATAGGGGTGGGGACATGGCAGAAGGAAGAGGATTCACTTTCCTCACTTGGCCTTTCCTCGTGTAGCTGAGCTGAATTACCTTGTTGCTGCTGCAGATTCCGCCAGGCTTCTGTCTCTGACTGAGAATCCAGTGGCTCTCCAGGAAGACTCCAGGTTGTATGGCCAGACAAAGAATGATGAGGCACCCAGCCTCCTCAACTGTGAAGTTACAGGGTTCCTGGCCTGTATATGAATGCTCTATGCAACTCCTGAATTTATATTCATATATGTTCACTCTATAGGTTTTGTTCCTCTAGAGGACCCTAACTAATGCATGTACCTAACTTACAGTTAGCAGGAAGACAATAATCCATCGTATACCGATTTTTTTCTTTCTCTTTCCCATCCCCCCATATAAGTGATTTTGCATGAGCTGCCAGAATGCCAGGTAATTTATATCAAAAATTGCCTAGCAAGTAAACAAATTACTTACAAAGGTTTTAAAGTGGGTGTGGTTATTTGTTATGTTGCTGTATATTACTAGCATGTATTAATGCCAAGCCTTTTATTGCAAAAACAGTTTGAGATAATTTTCCAAATCTGATAAACAGATTGGTAAGAGAGACAACGACAGAATACTCTGGCTCAGTGAGGAACAGCGCGTGCTGTGCAAGCGTGAGGACCTGAGTTCAGATCCCAAATCCACGTTAAAAAAAAAGGCAGTGTGGTCACATGCACCTGTAATTCCAGTGTGGAGGAATGAAGAGGAGTAGATCCAGGAAGCCATCAGCTTAGGCAAAACTCAGCAAGGTCTAAGTTTGATAAGAGATGCTCTTTAAAGGGACTAAGGTAGACAGACACCTAACATCTTCCTCTTGCCTCTGAATCTATGAACTCAGGCATACACACCACCTCTATGTGTACATACATACGTTATTTCCCTCATGCCATAACCATAACAATTAAATGAAAATACTCGAACTTGGTTACAGGAACTAATTTAAGTGTATGGGGTCTCTTCAAATGCCAGGGTCAGGACAGTAATGATTCTCGTGATGCAAGAATAAAATCTGGTTCAGTATGACTCAGTAGCCAGTGTTGGTTCAAACTTCTAGGGTCTGACACCAGGCAGTTAATCTTAGTCATATTTAAGTACAGTACAATTTAGAGAAAGTTTCCTGGTGACAGTTATCACAGTAAAGTTCAAGATGTGGCTCTATTGAAACTCTTATGCAAAGTATGTGTGATCTCCTCCTTAAGAACGGGTTCTATAGCTGAAGGGCCTAGGGGAAGATCTGGTGTGCTCTGGGTCATCATAGAGGTCACCAAGCTATAATATACTTGTGGCATCTCCCCTAAGGATAGGTTCTAAAGACTGAGAAAGATAAAGGACTAGGGAGGAAGAGTTTGGGATAAACATAATAGTCTGGGTGAATTCAGCTGTGCCCTGGCCCTACAGATGGCACAAATCATCAGGCTATTAACTATCCACTCCTAGTTCTCTGGGCAAAAAATGAGGATACATCTCTTCCATTGAAGAGACAACCCTTCATGTTTAATATATCTGGATTCCCTAGTGCATATCATGAGCACAAGGACCTTGAATCCTCAACATTCAAAATTTGGATGGAGGAAATTCTCAAGAAATATCCCCTATGTACATTTTTCCATTGTAATGAAAAGAGGAAACATCCTTTTCCTGGGGCTGAGCTTGTGAAGTAAAGTGGAGGATACTAATTAGTGGGAAGAGACAGAATTTGGTCTGGCTTTCAGTTCTGTGGGCAATAGGAAGGATCTTACTTACTGAGTCTCTTTCAAGGCATTGTTGATTTTAATAAGGTAAGTGGTGCTCTCCATTTACACTGTGGGAACCCAGCAGAAGCAGTCAGAGATCTTTTTTTTTTTCCTTTGAGAGTCTGGCCTGAATTAGAAGCCACATCTAAAAGCCAATTGACTTTAAAACCAAATTACATGGGCTAGAGAGATGGCTCAGCAGTTGAGAGTCCATATTCCTCTTTCAAAGGATCTGAGTTTGGTTCCTGATACCCAGGTCAGATGACTCATAACCTCCAGCTCCAGGGGATCTGATCCCATTCTTCTGGCCTCCACAGTATTGCATTCATGTATGTGTGCAGTGGTTGTATGCAACACACACACGAAATTAAAAATAAAAATTAATCTAAAAAAATCAAGGAAGACACTGGTAGAATGACTCCCTAGTTATAGAGATGAAACTAACTCTGTTCACTCCCCACCCCACATACACATACCACCTTGCAAATCCTGGATGAGTTTTCTTAGTTTTCTAAATCTTCTGTAAAAGAAGATGTCAACAATAACAATGATAATGATAATTAATAATAGTGATACCTATTCCTTAGATTGTTAGTGAGAAACTGATACAATAAACTAAATATATAGGTTGTGGACAAAGCCTGAATGGTTGGCCTTTGGTCTCTGAGTATCACTTATTTTTCTATGCAAAAACATGAATTTGAACCATTAAGGTCTGACAAGTTCCGTGCCTCTCGTCTATTGAAGAAACCTCAACAGAGAAATACTCTTGAGTTATCAGATCCTTACACTTAGCCACACACATGTACACATACATGCAGGGCTTTATGGATTTCTTTGTGAATCATGGAGAAACAATCCTATCCTGCCTTGAGATGCTTCTATTTCTACTTTAATCCTGAAATTTGATTTTTCCATTCTTGGTTACTTTATAACTCTTAAGTTCTTGGTCCTAATAGTAATATTTTCCAGTTAATATTTTGTTTACTTTTTAATATTTAGCTTACCTAAAAATTACTCCCTAAATAAACTAGTTTATCTCTCTAATTTCTTCCATTTCTTCCACATTCCCAGGTATTATGCAGAATCATCCCTCTATAGGTACACTCTGCTACCAGTTTATTCACGTTACTGTAAGTTAAGCAAAGAGGAATCAGCTAGAAAGACTTCTCTATCCTTTCCTTTCAAAATGCCGCTTCCATTATAAGAAAACAAGAAAAAAAGGAAGGAGGACATCTCAACAAGGGTGAGATTTTGGCCTAGCACTCAGTTCTTGAGATAAATAAGATGTCATTTGGAAAACTTCCTCATTGTTTTCTTCCCTGCGCATTCATTTGTGATATTTTTGTTATTCTTTTAACTGAGATAGCTCCTTGTGCATATAATTATCCGAAGTTCTTGAGAAATTATATATAATATGTAATAAAAACACTCAATAGTTCAGCACTTCACAACCCAAAGGTTGAAATACATTATAAAAGTATATCAGTATCTTAGTGTATTGACAGTGATAATTAGAGGAATAACAGCCTTTGGCCAAATTTGCAAGTTTTTTTTTAATACATTGGGCACGGGTTCTTATGAGCACAATAACAATGTATTTGCATATTTATTTTTATTGAAATATTCATAAAACTTACTCCTAAGACAGACCAGCATAGCAGGGTGAACATATCCTAAGATACAACTCAACTCACCAACTCACTGACATTAATTGTTTTCAGAGAACAAACGCACTGTGGTCTTCACAATGGAGTTTGCCACGTGTGGTAATTTATGCAGAGGTGCTGTGTGGGTTTGCTGTTGTAAGTATAACTTTCTGAGGATAGGTGACTTTATAATAACTGAGTAAAGAAAACTGACCCTATATACCCCTAGGCATTCCACACACTGTAAGGACAAATGCAAGACAATTTCACTGTACACTACCTCCATGAAATAACCATGACCCTTTTCCATTCTAACAAATTCTTTAAAAAGGAAAATCTGAAATATCAATTCCACATCTACATGAGGATATATTAAATATTCAGAAATCCTTTGGTATCCACAGGATTCTGGATCTTTCATGCATACCAAAGTCATAGATACTCATGTTGTTTCTGTAACATCACAGAATTGAAAATAATTGATGTAGTCCTCCATCAGCTTTAAACCAACTCTAGGCTAATTATGATGTCTAATTCAAAATAAATGCCATATTAATAGTTGTACTGTTCTGTTTGGAGAATAATGACAAGAAAAAAAACTGTACAAGTATAGGAATAATTTTTTTAAAAAAATCCCCTGTGGTAATTGAATAAATTGATAGAAAATTTTAAACCATGGGTATTGTCTATGAGATTTTGAAAATACTTGGAGGACCTTTCATGTTTTAATATTTTCTCAAAATTTTTAGATTTTTCTTTAGCACCAAAAGATAGTTATAGAATTTGATATTTGCCTAATTAAAGTTGAAAGATTATAGAAACATTTTCAAAAAGGCAAAAGAAAACTCTAGCCCCTTGATTTTCTATAAGAAAAGTTTTACTTCCCCGTTTGTAGGAGAGACTAATGAACTTAGCATTGATGAGGGGTCTAAAACAAGTCTCTGTAAGACAAGCAAAGGAGTTCCGGTTATATTACATTGCACACTGTTAAAACTGGAACTTAATAATTTATTTAACCTTTATATCAAAATTTAATGTCACAGAATTTAAATAAGTTCCAATTAAATTCCAGGAAGGTGGTATTCAGCAAATCTGGACCCAAGAAATGACTTTAAATTTCATTTATGGAAGAGCTATATATTTTTCTCTAAGACAGGCTATAAAAGAATTTCAGTTGCTAATGGAGATCATTAAGATTTTTAAGCACATTGTTTTGAGGAAGTCACACCTTGTGTTTTCTTTAGGCATAGCTATCATCTACCTGAAGAAGAGTTAGCAGCCTGCACGTATGAATAAGCCTAAGCTAAAAATGGGGCAAAATGGCCTAAACCTCTGAAGTTACTGATTACATGTGTAGATATTTCAGTTTTTCATTACATATTTAATATTTCAAATTTTTAAAAGAGAAAATATAATTTGCTATAGAACCTTGAGAAAAAGTACAAAATATTCAAGATAACCATCTCAAGAGCTAAATATGTAAAAGCAAAAGCATGTGGTTTATATAAAATTCTGTAGACAATACACAGACTTTGCTCTGCAGAATTTTTAATTTATAATGTAGCCCAAGATACATTTTTATAGATGGGTAAAGTGATTTAACCACACATATGAGTTGATGCAAATGTTTGACTATATTTAGATGTCTATCTTTGTCTTTATATAAATAAATATCGCATTGTGTTTGTAGAGATGTTCCTCTCATTGGGAACATGTGAGAGCAGAAATATTATCTGATATCTTAATATCATGGTAATGATAACATGACCACTTTTATAAACGTCACTGCATGCCAGACTCTCTTCCAAGCCTCTTAGTTTTATTAACTGATCTTAAGAACAGGTTGGTTATCCCATTGCTTTTCCTAACACTCCCCATTTTATAGATGAGAAAATGAAGCCAGAGTGAGATCATATGGTTAAAATAAACTTACCTTCCAGTCAGTTTAGACCCAAAGGGACAAATGCTGGAATCTGATTTTTCTTTAACTATTCGTCTGTGAGCTGAAGTTGAAAATTATTTTAATAACATAGGAAGAATACATAGAATAAACAGGTTTTATTACATTGATAGTTACTTTTTTATTGAAAATGAATTATTTTCTCACATAATATATCCTGATTACAGTTTCCCCTTCCTCTACTCCTCCCAGGTCCTCCCCATATTACACCCCCACCCCGGATCCACTCCATTTCTGTCTCTCACTAGGAAAGAAGAGGCAACGGGATCAGGATCTATCCCTGGTACATAAGCTGACTTTCTAGAGCCCATTGCTCATGGTCAGCTGTCTTGCTCACCCTTGATGCATGGGAGAGGTGCTTGGTCCTTCCTAAACTGAATGTACCAGGCTTTGCTGTCTCCCCATGGGAGGTCTTACTATTTTGGAGAAGGGGATGGGGGACGTGAGGTGTTGGGGGGGAGGCTGGAGAGGAGCAGGAGGAGGGATGAGAGGGGGATCTATTGTTGGTATGTAAAATGAATAAAAATTTTTTTAATTAAAGAAAAAAGAACAGGCTTCTAAGAGATAAAAACCAAATGTGAAAAAATAAAATATAGTAAGACAAAAAAAAAGCTATATCAAGGCTGGACCAGGCAACCCAACAGAAGGAAGAGAGCCCCAAGAGCAGGCACAAGAATCAGAGACCCACTTGTTCACACACTCAGGAATCCCATAAAAATACTAAGCTGAAAGATATACTATAATGCAGAGGACCTAGTGCAGACACATGTCAGCCCCGTGCTTGCTGCTTTAGTCTGTGTGAGTTCATATGATCCTTGCTCAGTTGATTTAGAGAGCCTGGTTCTCCTGATGTCCTCAATCCACTCTGTCTCTTATGCTCTTTCTGTTTCCTCTGCCTCAGGATTCCCTGAGCTCTGAAGGGAGGGATTTGATGGAGACATCCCACTTAGAGCTGTGTGTTCCAACAACTCTCTTGCCCTAAAATGTCTAGTTGATAGTTACTTTTAAAAAGATACTTTCCCTCTGGGTAGTCTGCCAGAGTTCTATTTTTAAGAGACACATGTTGATACATAGTAATGAAGAATGGTAGAAATGACAGATATATTACAGAACTTGGGAAAACAGCCAGATTCTATCCTAGCAAAATGGTGATACTGTACTCCACTTAGGCTGGCTGCTGGCAGACCAGGCATGAAGGTGATCAAGCTTGGCATAGATTGGATAGTAGGACAAAGATGAAAGAACACAAGAAGAAAGGTTCTCATGAATAAAACTATACCATTTTGTAGGTTATGTTTACAAGGAATGGTTGGTCTATTACCTAAACAGATGTCAAGTACTACCTAGTCACTCACTGTCTTCCAGCTTTCTCTCTTTGATGCCCAAGGTGAACATTGCTCTCTTTCTGACATTTTCAAAAGCACTGGCCTCTCTATTTCACTCTTAGCTCAAAGAACATAGCCCTCAGCCTGGAACTCCCTTGGCCTCCATGCATGAGCCAGGCTCCTTTCCTTTCCCAGCAACTGCTTGGCTTTTGGCTTGTAATGCTGTTCCACTTCCCCTGGCTCCTTCCTGAAGACCTCAAGTGGCTGAATATCATTTCAGTCTTTCCTTTGTACTCTGATGGCTTCTTCCTAGCAGCCTTTAAATGTACTGAAGATATTCCTATGTATTGTGAGAACTCAGCTTCCCTCTACTTCACATCATTCTCGATCTTCCATTCACCTCTTTCCTCTACATTCAAACCACATGCCCGAGTCATACTTACCTTCTACCTCTACTAATGATAAACCCTTTGCAAAATGGGTGTCCTCCTCATGTCTATCTGAAATCCTCTCAGCAAGGCCAGTGGTACTCTCTTTATTGATAAATTCCATGGAATGATCACAGCTTGCATGACTCCTCTGGCCACACTGTTGACTATTTACTTACTGAAATTCGTCAATGACCTTGGTAGACAGACAACAAATGGTGTATTTTAGGCTCTGCCTGCCCTCGCCCCCGACATGTCATCTGTTCTTTTGTTTTATCCTGACTTTCTGGCTATTTTTTTCCATCATGTTGCTCTTTTTTTTTTTTCAGGAATGCAAAAATTACTCAGATTCTGTCCCGGGCTACATACTTTCCCTACATTAGCATTAGCAGAGCATTAACCAAGTACTTATTATTCTTGAATCTATATTTTTAACCAGACAATAATTCTGAATTACAAATTTAAATATATAGCCACCTTCCTCAGGTGTGAGGTCATTTTGGCTACCACAACTCTCACCTCACTAATTTCTGTGGTAGAGTAGACAGGTCTGAGATAACTAAAATGACTCCTTCCTCCCCTCCCCATTTAATAAGTATTCCTTCCAAATGAGTATTCCTTCCAAAGCTGCATGCTTTTTCAATGAAGAGGACCTTCCCTGATAGTAGAAGTCTACTTTTTTTTTTTTGGTCAAGAGTTTGTGTGTACTTGTGCTCCCCTGCTAGAAGACCCAATAGACTGTCAAGGTTCAACTCTCTCACAGAGATGCAAGGCTTGGCATACCCTAACCTGAACCCACAGTCTCACAGTTCTGCAGAGATGTAAGACTCAGTGTAGCCTAAGCTGAAGCCACAGTCTTCTTACATTTAAAAATTCTCTTCCCCTTTATGTATTTCCTGTAACCCATTGTCATCAAGCTCTATCAAGAGTGCTTGCCTGTTCTTCCAAACCCTTCACTCCTTTCCTTTAGCCATATACCACTGCTGTCACTACCAAACTGGATGCCCACCATCTCTCAACAGCTTAGTACAGTCTGGAAACTCATCTGCTATACTTGGAGTTTGATCCAACATTGCAGTAAGAGGATCTGTCAGGACCACTCACATGCTCATTTCAAATACTTTAACAGCTTCAAAATGTCCTCTCTTTTAAAACTAAATTCTTTAGATGGTTTTCAGATCTCTTCACAAGCTGGTCCCTGCTCATCTCTCCACCTCCACTTTCAATTCTTCTCTCTGCTCTCTGGTACAGTCAGTCAAGTGGTAAACGCCTATCCCTTCCATGAGCATTTCATGTTCTTTATTTGATCTGAGTTTTTTGTTGTTTTGTTTTGTTTTGTTTTGTTTTGTTTTACTTCTGTTCACCCAGTTATTCACCACACTCATGACCTCCTACCTCTCATCCTTCAGGTTCTGGACCATTGCCCTTTTGATTTCTAGGTTGATCTCCAACATTGTATTATAATAGTAGCAGTTGTAGTATGTATAATAAATACTTATTTAACTAATATAAACTTAGTAGTACTTTAGATTTTCTCTCAGTATTTAGGAAAGCAAATCTAAACCCACCATCTGTCACTTACAATTGAATACAAACCCATTATACTTTTGTATAATGCTATTTGGGAGTTCAGTGGACATTAATAGATGAATTTTTCGCCACTACTCATATAGATACAGAATAAAATACAACAAATGAAGGGAAGAGGAGAGAGAGCTATACCTAGTGTGTCTAAAATCAAAATTGAATAGGCATTAATTACATTTTAGGGAAAGAGTACACCAGGTTACATTTGTTTTGGTTAATATTTGCTTGGCATGAAATACAATATGATACTGTGTTATCTCTATATTGAAATCTTTTCTTATATTTTGTGTGTGTGTGTCTGTGTGTGTGTGTGTGTGTGTGTGTGCATGTTTGTGTGTGAAAGTGAGGTCTCATGCATGTCATCATGTACATGTCAAGGTCAAGAGTCAGCCTTGGGTGTCATTTCAGTCCTCACTTTCCAACTCATTTGAGACAGTTTGCCTTGTGTATTGCTGTGTGTGCCAACTAACTGGTCTATGGCTTCTAGGGCTTCTACTCCCTCTGCCTCCCATCTCACCATTGGAGGACTGGGATTACAGATGTGTGCTACTGCTCAACATAGGTTCCAAGGATTCAAATTTAACTCCTCACTCTTGCATGGCAAGTGCTTTTCCCACTGAGCAACTCACCTTTATCAGCCTTATACTGAACTCCTTAGTGTAGAAGATATATTAATAATCAAATAATAAAGAGGTTTAGAAAACCCATTCTCTTTGCTGTTTCAAGCATAATCCCATCCTCATCTCCCCTGTTCTTAGAAATTATTCTTATCCTGGTGTCTCTATTGGCTAGTCCCAATATAGTGGGTGGGTGGGGGAATTAACAAGGTTAGTCTCATTAGATTACTCACTATTTTTTTTTTTTTTGGCTTTCAACAGTTTTATTTAAAAAAAAAGTGTATCAACCAGGTCATTAGCTTTGAGCATCTTATAGATTTAAGGAAAGCTTTATCCACCTAAATACTTTGTCCTTGAAGTTTTCAAATCCTATCCTAAACCTCTACTACTCTGCATTCCTTTTCCTTCTTTCTCCCCTTGTATATGTGAATGTCAAAAAATGAGGTTTCACTCTCCTCCATCTGAACCCCAACAGTGATCAATGAAGTGAGGATCAGTTACAAGCACCAGTCCAGCAGGAGCCAGTTTGGCTTAAAATCAACCTCCCTTGGTAAACCAAGAGAATATATAATCCTGACTGATGACTCCCAGAGAATATATTTGTATCATTGGTAGTCAGTACAGTTGAACCAAAATAGTTCTTAATTCTAAATCTGCCCATGGATTTTTACCTTCTCACATGTCTCTGCCACAGCAAACAGTTTAAGAATGAGGAGATGAAAGCTTATTTCAAAGCTTTGCACAGTAGTGACATGGTAGCACCCTCTGAGCTCTGTAAGCCTCTTAGAAGTAGTCTTAGAGGATGTAATAAACAGTGATGCATTTCACTGCTCAGTATCCCTGTGCATTAATGCCTGGAAAAATTCCATCCAGCAAGTCCTTGACTATGCAGAGAGTTCCCCATGCTCAGCCCATTGCTGAAACAGTTTTCTGTCTTAAGAATGGAATAGGCATGCTGGCTCTACTGGGAAGCAGGGCTACTGGTGCTCTGTGTGGAAATCTCCCCTGAGGTCATATAAGATGTCTATTCATGAAGTCCAGCTTTATTTCTCCATCTTCAGTACCAAGTACTAAATCAACTTCCTCCCAGAAGTACTGTGTCTTTCTGAAGGAAACATTGAATAATTGAGTGCAAGGCCATCATCTGTCTGTACTTTCTGCAAACACTTTGCTTGTCATGGGGGGAGAGAAGTGTCTTAATCATCAAAAATCAAATTTTTGTTCACTCAAATGTTAAAATTATTTATTGAGCTTAAAGTCATTAAGCTTTGAGGATTTCTCCTGTTAATACTATACATCCTTTTATAAAAACACCTTCAGATTCTTAGATGAGAAAACTAAATTTTCCTGACTATAGTAGAATTTGCTTGTTTTACTTTTCATATTTTAAATTTTATTATATATATATGTGTGTATATATGTATGTATATGTAGTTTTTGCGTGCATGTGTCTGTGAACCATGTGTGTGCCTGGTGCCTACAGAAGCCAAAAGAAATCATCAGATCCCACGAAACTGGAGTTATAGACTATTGTATGATGCTATATGGATGCTGGGAATTGAACCTGGTTCCTCTGGAAGTGTAGCTGGTGCTCTTAACTGCTGGACCATCTCTCTAGCCCTTCACTTTAGTTATTTTTAATGGCCTATTATTAAATGATGTAATCACATCTGGAGTCTTTTACACTTGGAATCTTTCAAGTCAATGATACACGTGTGAAATTCACAAGAAGGCTTTGTTGATCGTAATTACAGTATAAGCTTTAGTGTCCCACGTGCAAGGAACCAATTCTGGGGTTCTTGGGATGATAAAGAACTGCAAATAGAAAGGCAAAGTCCTGAGGAAGCCACACACTAGTTGGACTACAAAGCTGGGGATAAGCAGCAGTGAACTGGGGACAGAAACATGAGTAACAGTGGGTACCAAATCTGAGCACACAATATAATGTCCAAGGTTTCAAATGAGCTTAGAACCCACGGCTTGAGACTACTCAATCCCTGAAGTAATTTTCATGGAACTACTTGTATGATGTTCTCAGAAGGCCCTTTCTAGAGGCCACATGGATGGGATATTCTTCCACTAAGCAAAGGAAACAGTTGTGGGCTTTGCTAGCTCCAACATCACCCTGACTTCGGTTCCCTATTGAGTCTAGACCTCCATCACATCATGTATAACCACAAATTATAGAACATACTGTCTTCTCCCTAAATAAGGGAGACAAGAGTTAAGGAATCTACATCTCAGACATGAGGCCATCTGCTTTCCCAGCAGCTATCACTAGGTGTCACATCTCAGATGCCACCGGTAACACACAAAACCCTGAGCTTCATTGGTTGCTTAGCAACTGTGCTGTATAGGGTTTTGTCAAGTTGACAGAAGCTAGGGTCATCTGAGAAGAGGAAGCCTTTAAGGAGAAAATGCCTCTATCAGACACGCCTGCAGGCAAGTCGGTGGGGGCAATTTCTTGGTTAATAATTGACGTGAGAGCACACAGTCCACTATAGGTGATACCACCCTTGGGCAGGTGGTCTTGGGTTGTCCAAGAAAACAGGATGAGCAAACTATGGGTAACAAGCCAGTAAGCAGTGTTCTTCCATGGTCTCTGCTTCAGTTCCTGCCTCCAGGTTCCTGCCTTGAGTTCCTTCCCTGACTTCCCTTTGTAATGGATTATGAGCTATAAGATGACATAAATCTTTCCCTCCCCACGTTGTTGTTGGTCATGGTGTTTATTGCAGCAATAGAGAGCAAACTAAGACAGTAACTGTGATTGCGGGTGACAACTGATCCAGTGAATCAGTGCTGAGGGGAGGGTGGAGGATGTCCACTCAAGCACTGCAAGTAAAAATAAGTCAGGGACTTGAGGCCACCTTCTGAAAATCGGCCTCGTAATCTCAGTTTCCTCTCATTGCTGTCCCCCACCCTCCCCTGTTCCTGGATCCATCTGCTCCTAATTTCCTTTGGTCACTACCTCCCTCTGGCCATTAGTCTTCTGCATTTTCACAGTCCTTTTTTTGTTTGTTTGTTTTAATTTAGTAAACACATCAAAATACATCAGCACTGGTTGCTCTATAGTATGTACTGGCCCATACAATTTGTGAATGTAAGCCCTTCAATTATGAAGTTGTTCCTTATCCACTCGGGATAAATCCTGGTCCCACTGCCAGGGGTTCCACAAATTGAGTCGGGTGGGAGGAGGTGGAGGGTGAGTGGGAGGAGGGAAGGGGGAACTGTGGTTGGTATGGAAAATGGAAAAAAAAAACTTTTAAATTAAAAAATGCAAAAAAAAAGAAAAAAGGTGGTTCTTCTGTTACCCCTTTATTCACGATGAGTTTGCCCTCACTTTGCTTATTTGTACTCCTGAGCACAGCATGTCACCAGACCTTTGAGGACCCTTGGATACCATCAGTCTCTTGTCAATGCCTCCATCAAAGCCTGGATGAACAGTGAACATTGTAAGATAACAAGAATTCTATCTTGAGATAGAATATCAGAGTGTGCTTTAGAGCTGGATGACTCTAGGTGATTTAGAATTTTTTCATCTTAAGATCTATGTCAGAGCACAGAATGGCTTAGAAATCTTTTTGTTTGTTTGTTTATTTATTTGTTTTAATTCATCAGCTAATTCACAAGGAAACAAAGCACTGAGGATTCTCCCTTCTGACTGGATCTGGAAAGCTCATCAAAGCCAGCAATGCCCTAGACTGGAGGTGACCCTGTGGAACCTGAAGGCCACAGTGCATTCCCTGTTTCCATTTGTTTTCCAGTAGCAGTGCTGCCTTGTCTCAGAACTCACTCTGATTCTTACAATAAGGAAGCTATTGTTCTGAAGCAGACACAGATCTCCTGATGCCGCAAGCTTTGTGAAGGGGTCATCTGTAAATGGAAACATGCCTGCATTATCCACCAGCTTCCTCTCTTTGTGAGCCGCCAATCCTCTCATTTGGATCAATAGGTTGCCTTCAGTAGACCATGTTACTTTAGGTTGTATCACATTAGTTCTCTTCTGATAATCTAGAGAAGGAAATTTACCTCTCTGAGACAAGAAAATATTCCTGGGTGTGGGGCTCATTGAACTATTTGATGTCTCTGGTAGCGGGGATTTGATTGTGGTAATATTGTTACCATATGGGTAGATATGTAGCTATTAAAAACTGGGTTGAGAATTCCAGTGCACTTTCCTGGGACCACCAAGATGATGAATTACATACTCAGTTCTAGAGAACTAAGGCAAAGAAGAATTCCACATTTTAAATTGGAGTATCATGTCAAAATGAAAACCTTATTATAAATAAAAGTCCATACACACATTGGAACAAAACCTCTTTAGCTCTGCAGAGTATCTACATGACACCAAAATAGTTAGAATGTTTCAGAATTATTTAAAAAAACAATGAATCAGCATAGCTGTCATCATCATTTATTCCTTTCTTCCTCTCTGATGTAGCACTGTTCTTTCTCGTCCCCTGGATGAAAATTGGTTAGCCCTGTCTTGAAACAGGTTGAGCTGTTTGGGGGTGTTTCGGGTCTTCCTGTTCAGGATACTCAGCGCTGAGGCTGCTGGTGGGTAAGCTGGACCCATTGTGCTCTGAGTTGCTTTCTGTTTCAAGCCCTGCTTTGTTTTAAGTTAGGTGTTGACTGCAGCATCAAAGGTAGGCAGGCCGACATTCAGAGGCAGATGTGGCACATTCCCAAAAGTGCAGTGCCAAGGGCCTTGTGTTTCTTAACAGAGGTGACCTGGAAAGACTCCAACAACAAGATGAAAAATACAAAGTTGAATTTAGTTAAAGGAAAGAGAAAGGAAAGCATTGAAAGCTTGAATCCCGTTAACTTGAAAAGTTGAGTTCTGGCCTTTTAAAAGCTTCCTTCCAAAACAGAGCTGTATTAGTTTAATCTCTAGCCAATTGTAGGTTTAAATTTAGCTTCTCACACCTATTAATCTTTTAGGAGTGAAAATAACCATTGTTACTAGCAAAGAACTGATTTAGTATTTTCTCTTTATAATGGTGCTAACTTTCACTTGGATGATTAAAACGGAGACCATTGTTTCAGACCTTATTAAACAGGTCCCTAGACGAATAGACTGGAAGTCACACTGGCTTGGGCCAGCACACTGAGTTAAATGAACACCACTTAGACACATAGACTGTCACATAGACTGGGAACATAACAGTGCCAGGCAAGTTGCTGAATCTCTATAAATTTCATTGTCATCATCCATAAAATGGGACTGTCTTGTGACATTTAGGTGGAGAAACAAAAATAAACTGTATGTGCTAGACACTGTGTATATTGTAGATGTCAGTCAGAGACATGTTGTCACATGTCACAAGGAGTACCAAGATCTCTACAGCTAACTTTGTTCCACAAAGGAATTAGCCAAAATCATGGCTGGATGTCTCACAGCATGATATAGGCCCTAAGTTCCAGATGCAAAGCCAAGGCAAGAATCTAGAACTTCACTTTTTTTTTCCAGGAAACACACTTACACACTTATATAAATATATAAGGCTACTTTAAATTTAAATACTATAAAATGTACATTATTGTAGCTATATAAAATATACTCGCTATATAAAAATAATAACTACCATTTATTGAGCATGTGTTGCCATTCACTCTAAGTGAATACGCATTATCTAATTTCGTCATCATAATGACCTAGTGAGATAAGTACTACTATTGGATCTATTTTTTGAAGCTATGGGAAGGTACACACCAATTTTAAGTAATTTCCCCAAAGTCATTCATTTACTGATGGCAGTGGTGTGGCTGGAACTTATGAAGTCTCCCTGGAGTCAGACCTTGTTACTTCACTGACTGCATATTTGTCCCTACTGAATGAGGTGTACATAAAGAGCCATTACTCTTATCTTCATGGACAAACTGAAAAAACAAAACAAAACCACTGAGGGGACATTGCAAACAGTAGTAATCTCAGCCATATCTTGTCATCACTTTCTGGGTTCATTTCAATGAGTGCCCAGAGAACACTGCCAGTTATTCTTCATGAACAAGACTGTTGAGGCATGCAAACTTTTGAACTCAGGTTCTGCCTCTGAACATTTCTAGACAGCCAAATCTGTGCCCTTACTCTGTTGATGCTTGGTTACCTATTTTGTTATGAGTATGATGAGCTAAGATATCATGGGAGATATTTAATCAGATCAAAATACAATTACATGACATGCAAGAGAGCCCCAACGTGGTCTCTGCTAGTGAGAAGAATTTAGTGCCTTTTTCTAGTTTCCCTAAATCCTATACCAGCTTCAGAAAATTTAGCCGAGTAATTCATTTACTCATTTCCTTCAGGTTGGCATGTAGTCAAGGCAGCATTCGGGTTTTCCTGGATCAGCCTGTCTCAAGCACACATCCTAAAAACAGGACCGTCACCGGATGTCTTAAAGGAGAGAATTTCTGCCCCACAAACTCCTTGAGGCATTTGTCTTTCACAAATACACTGGGCCCAGATATAAATTCTCCGAAGACAAAAGGCATGATGTGGGTGTTAGCCTGTGGTTAGCTGGGCCCCAGCATTGCTAGAAATGGAAAAATACCCACAAAGAGGTGGAGGAGGGGGAGTGACTTTCTTATGACAAATGGTCCATCACACGCTCTCCTCTCCTGGTTGTTTTGATACATCCCCACCTGGTCTCCAGGTGTGTAAGAACCACAGAATCCCATTCATGCTGCTGCTGTGGACCAGATTCTTTCTGGGCTGCACACCTTGGAACAATGGCTTTATTCTTTCAGGCATGCAAAGAGAGCTCAAAGTGTATAGAGAGCTGCTGCCGCTGCTGCTCCTGGTCCATCTGAAAAATCAGAGAGTAATAAGAAATCCCACAGAGAAAATGGAAGCCCAGCCATTCCCAGTTGTCCCTACAACCTGCTCCAGGAGTGTGCAGTTAACATGAGGGTGGATTGATTGAGTATTGAAGAGGAAGATGAGAGAAAAGAAAAAGATTTTTTTGTTTTGTTTTTGTTGTTGTTGCTGTTGTTGTTTCTTTGAAAACCCTAGAATGTAAGTCTAATTAAGATGATGTCAGAATGGAAAACTGGGATATTGTTGAATCTACTATGGTGTTTTTAGGAATAAAACAAGTTCTAGAGAGTTTGTTTTGACATTCCTTATCTCACATCGGAAATAAGCAGAGCTAACTGGCAGGTTCTGGATTTGGCATTGCTTCAGCTGAAGAGATAGCATTTTACTGTGGTTAGAGACCTTACAAGGAGAGAGAAAGGAGTGAGCTGGAGTGAGTGTTTTCCACCTCACACTTCTGTGACCTTGAGAAAAAAAACTTTACTAGACTCAAGGCAAAATCTGGATATGATACCTTCAAATTTTTCTGTTCAAAGAATGGGTAACAGAAACATCATAGGATTGTGTCTGAGGAAAACTGGAGATGTATCATTGTATAGGAATAGATATGAAACTAAAATACTTATCTATGTCTTCACCATTGAAAAGAAGTTGCACAAGCAGGAAGGACTTTTAGTAGATTTGAAATTTCATTGTCTTAAAATAGCTAAAATTATAAAGAGATATGAATATTATGTGGCATGCCTAAATGTGAATTTTCTGGTTTGAAGCAAATAGCCTTGCATCTAGATTAATAAGAATGCAGGACACTCCATCATCTGGCAGGGAAAGTTAAAAGCAAGTCAGGTTCCTTAGGAAGAGAGAAAAACAACTTTTAAGGTGAAAGATTAAAAAAAAAATCTCTGTATGGTCCAAAGCTCAGGCGTTTTCTTTTTAAAAAAATGGTAAAGTTTGCAGAAGGTGGTGAGGGTTTCTTAATGTTTCAAGGATACACTTGCAAGGTGTGATTAGTCATTTCTATGACACGATGAGAAATGCATAAATAAGAGACTATTTATTTATGTATTTGTTTGTTTTTTTTTTTTGAGACAGGGTCCTCAGCCATTAAAGGCTAGGCTCACAACCAAAATAAGAGACATTTTAAATCACTGGTATTCACTTCTGAGAGTCTTGGGAAATATGACGAGATGCCGCACTTGGTATGTGTATTCCTAAGGAGGCTAAGAGGGTAGCAGGAAATAGTCTACTGTTTTTAAAAAACAGAACTACATAGAATGTTTAGGACAACAGATTTATGCCAACTGTCTTTGGCTATATAGACAGCAGACCTCTGAGGAAGTCTACCTGAGACCATTCCCTTTTTCTGCTCTTTGTCCCAGACTTGTACTGTGAACCCTGGATACAATGTCTGACCTGTAACTTAGATTTTCTCTTCTTCCCTCCTATGTCTGACTCAGTCATAACTTTCAACTTGCAAAATAGTTGTACTATTTTTTAAAAATAGAACTCTTGGATTTTTTTTTCTGTTTTTACTTTAATTAGAATTTGCTTACCCTCTTCTTTTCCTCCCTCCAACCTCTCCCATATATCTCCCTTGCCCCTTCTCAAATTTATGGCCTCTTTTTCTTTGACTATTATTGTTATGTATGTATATAAGTGCAAAAATATATAAATATAGCCTGCTGAGTCTTTTTAGTCTTGCTTGTATCTGTATGATTTGGGGGCTGACCACTTGATACTGGATAAGTAAGTGGACTCAGTCATGTGAAAGACTAATCCCCCCTCTCTCTTCATTTCTTAGTTTCCTATAGTTTGTCATCTAAGTGTGGGACCTAGTCAGATTCCCCACTTCTACATTAGCACATCTACTCATGTTCATTGTTCATGTCTTGTTTAGGCAGCCATATTTTTGAGTTAGCATGGATATACCTTCTCTATCACTTTTAGGAGACACAATCTCTGGCTCTTACAGTCTTTCCACTCTCTTTTCCATGATGTTCCCTGAGCCTTATGTGTAGGGATTGTATTGTAGATATATTTGTTGGAGGTGGTACCCCACAAGGAATTGTTCTCTGTATTTTAACCATTTGTGGTTTACTGTGATGGTCTCTGTCTTCTGCAAAAAGAATCTTCTTTGATGAGTGGTAGGAGCTAAACTTATCTGTGGACATAAGGATAAGAATTTAGAACATAGTTAGGCATTATGCTAGTTTATTAAAGTGGCAGTGGGAGGTTGTAAGATCCATGACCTCATTAGGCACATGTTGATAGATGGCTAGGTTTCCAGTACCAGGTATTATTTCCCTCCTCTTGGGCAGACCTTAAGTCCAATTAGACAGCTGCTGATTACTGCCAAGATATGGGTGCCACTGTTGCCTTTGGGATATCTTGCCATGCAGGTCATTGTTGTAGTTCATAGGCCTCACAGCTAGGTAGGACTATTGGTTCTTCTTTCCCTCCCTTGGTAACTAGCACAGCATCTTCCAGTACTATGAAATTTAGTCCTTGGGGAAGAGGCTCTCAGGTCAGATCTAACTTGAATCTTCTGAATCCTGTTTGAAGTGTATGATGTATTCAGAAATAGGGGCTTGCCTTCAACCTCTGGGGGACAAGCAAGGTCAACAGCAATAGCCTGTATTGTTTGGAGAGTCTCTTGGACTTCCTTGACCAGCAACTAGGAAATAGGTTTCTCGTGTTAGATGATCTATGGTTCTTTGAGGGGAACATTGTCTGCCCATGTGGTAGAACTTCTTACATTTTCACATTTCTACATTGCTATGTAGAAATCTATGTGTTTTTTCCTGAAACCATATTGTTTGAAGAAACTTTAAGTAATGTTGTCACTAAAAATTCAGGGATAAAATTTTACAAGACCTCTTCCATCTGTCACTTGGTTGCTGTTTCAGGTGTCAGCCATGGCCAAGGGGCTCAGGACAGTTGCTTTGGAGCTTCTTTCACTCATGGAACATTATGCATGGCATTGCTTATCCCATCACTTGGGAGGATGGAGCAAACTTTTAAAAAATCTCTGTTCCAAAGTGTGCATTTTTCTCCCCTCATTTTTATTTTGAAACACAGTTATCACTTCTCACTGTCTTCAGTGTATCTTTGAATGAAAACCAAATAACATACCATAAGAGTTTGGTTCTAAAAGCTATCTCCTGGTGTTAAAGGTGTGCTTAAAAGAAGAAATCACAGCAAACTCAGCTTCAGATTTTGCTGTTGGGGGAAAGTGACTCAAAGGGTCAATACTGTAACTGTGAGAAGGATATGTGAGTAATATTGGGTAAGGATACTGTTCTTTAAATCATCTGCCCATTTAACAGATGATATCCAGAGAACACACAAGTCTTCATCTGTACAGACAGGGGTCATAGGACCTGTCTTATCTTTCTTCAGTTTATGGTTCACCTTGGTTTCCTTTACATTCTAAATACTAAAGATGGATTTCTGGATAAGTTTACATGGCTTCTGCCTTTGTATTTAGGTAATATATTACTCTATTTCCCGGCCATAGCTAAAAGTGCACTCCATGTTAAAAAGTTCTGATTTTTTTCTGTAATAAGCCTTTGAAATTTTATTTTTAATTGGTTGACAAGTTCGGGAGTTACCAAAAGTAAAAGATTCAGAAGGAAACACAGTAACAGGTTACCGTCCATTCTTCTCAGTCACCCAGCCTCCCTGACAGGATACAATCTGTATTATACACCTTATTTATTTGTTCTATGTGTCTTTTGTGTGCATGAATGTCTGTACAGCACGTGTGTGCCTGGTGCTCTTGGAGGCCAGCGAAGGCACCAGGTCCCATGTGACTGGAGTTAGAAATGGTTGAGAGCCACCGTGTGGGTGGCACTAATTGAACTCAGGTCCTCTGAAAGATCAGTGCTCTTAACCACTAGCCATCTCTCTAGACCCCTACCTTTTTTCCTAAGAGTTGCCTTTGATAACAGTTAGGGTAGTCACCAATCTGATTACCGGGGAAGGCCAGTTCAGGCACCCTCTCTACTTTGCTTGGAGTCTTAGCTGGGTCATCCTTGTGAATTCCTGGGAACTTCCCTAGCACAAGGTTTCTCCCTAACCCCATAATGGCTCCCTCTATCAAGATATCTTTCATTGCTCTCCCTCTCCATCACTCCCGCAATTTGGTCATCTCAATCCCTCATGTTTCCAACTCCCATCCCCTCCCTTAGTATACTAACCCCCACCCCATTTGCCCAAAAGACCTTAACTATTTCCCCTCTCTAGGGTGATGCATGTGTGTCCCTCCTAGGGTCCTCCTTATTACCTAGCTTCTCTGAGGTTGTGGATTGTAGCCTGGTTATCCTTTACTTTACATCTAATATCCACTTAATGAGTGAATACATACTGTGTTTGTCTTTCTGGGTCTGGGTTACCTCACTCAGGATGGTTGTTTCTAGTTCCATCCATTTGCCTACAAATTTGATGATGTCATTGTTTTTTACCGCTGAGTAATGTGGGGGTGGGGTGAGCAGGAGCAGGAGAAGGGGAGGGAGGGGGAACTGTGGTTGGTATGTAGAATGAAAAAAATTTAAATAATAAAAAGAATTGTTTTGCATATACTTTAACACACGTTAGCAAATACGTGTATTTGGTATGTCATGACTAAGCCCACCACAGGCCCTTAATACAGTTAGGAATAAACTGTGGCAGGCTAGATATCCCTTCTATGGTAAAGGCATAGACTCTTGAGTATTGACATGATGTATCCACAGGCACTTGTTGGAAAGTAAGTTTCCATTCTGGGTTGTGTGAGAGACCCGTTAACTTTCTCCATGTGGCTGCCCAAACCTCAGAATACAAGTGTACATGCATAAGAGGACAAGGGAACCACAGAGGGAACTCATTCTTTAATAGTCTTAACTCACGCTGAAAAGAGCAGCAGTAGTAAGGTGACTAGGCTTAACTCAGCACTAATTATGAACCCAAAAATTGCAAGTGTTTGCTTTTCTCTAATGTATTTAAAATACAGCAAAATTAATCTTCAACCTCGACTCACGTGCCCTTTCTTGTCAGTGACCAAGACTAAAATAGTTCTTGAGGTATAATTAACATAGATAACTATGAAAAATTTATCCCGTAAAGAACTGCATTGATAAATTCTTATGCTTTTAAAATAACTTCATAGGCATGTATCATTTTCTTTTCTTCTCCTCTCCTCCTCCTCATGCTCTGCTCTTCTCTCTCTCTCTCTCTCTCTCTCTCTCTCTCTC